>VZTR01020117.1:135109-223867 GCA_013400775.1 Chaetops frenatus | reverse complement strand
ATGTCCATTGGAATGTGATGATATCCATATTGCCATTTAATACCTAGAAACTGAATTTCCTGGGCAGATTCCTTAACCTTACTTTGGCTTATGACAAAACCAACCCTCAGGAGGGTCTGGATTATCTTCTCTCATTTCTCAAAAAGTTCCTCTGCCATGTTCCCCCATACAATGATGTTATCAATGTACTTTAGGTGTTCTGGAGCCTCACCCTTTTCCAGTGCAGTGTGGGTCAGTCCATGGTAAACAGTGAGGCTGTGCTCCCACCCCTGGGGCAGTCAGTTCCAGGTGCACTGCACACTCCTCCAGTTGAAAGCAAACTGTGGTCTGCACCCTGCTGTCAGAGGAATGGAAAAAAACTTGGAGGTAATGTTGATGGTGACACCACTTGGCTGCCTCTGACTCAAGTTAATACTGAAACTCCAGCATGTCCAGCATAGCAGCTCTCAATGATGGTGTGACTTCATTCAGGCCACAACAGTCCACTGCCAGTCTCCACTGGACTTATGCACAGGCCATATGGGGCTACTGAAGGGTGAGCAAGCGTTGCTGAGCACTCCCAGCTCTCCAGTTCATGGGTCATGCCATGTATGGTGTCCTGAAATCCTGGTCAGTGCCATATTGCTGACAGGGCACTGTTGGGGTGGCCATCAGTATTTGTTGTTCTTCAACCCTCAGCAGTTCCGTAGCAGTCAAAAGATTCAGCTGTTTAATTTCCTCTGTAGATCTCTCAAAAGCCTAGTGATGCCCTTTTGTGTCCTTGAAATGCCTTCTCTTGAGGTAACCTATGCCAAGGGTACACACAGGGCCTCTACCAGTCATGATGGGGGNGTATGGTGTCCTGAAATCCTGGTCAGTGCCATATTGCTGACAGGGCACTGTTGGGGTGGCCATCAGTATTTGTTGTTCTTCAACCCTCAGCAGTTCCGTAGCAGTCAAAAGATTCAGCTGTTTAATTTCCTCTGTAGATCTCTCAAAAGCCTAGTGATGCCCTTTTGTGTCCTTGAAATGCCTTCTCTTGAGGTAACCTATGCCAAGGGTACACAGAGGGCCTCTACCAGTCATGATGGGGGGTTTTTGCCATTCATTCCCAGTCAGGCTCACTTTCAGTTTCCAGCTGTGGGGATACCCCTGTCACCCCAGAAATAGATGGATTTTGCCCCTGCAAATCTTGATGACATCAGGGTACATTGTATGCCAGTGTCCAGTAAAGCTTTGTACTCCTCTGGATCTGCTGTGCCAGGCCATAGATCCACACAGTCCCACTGATCCAACTGTTCCTTTCCTCCACCTTGCTGGAGGCAGGGCCCTCTAGTCCTTGTCATGGTATTCATTGCTCACTTCTTGTAAATATGAACTGCAGATCCCTTCAAGAGGATTAGACATAATATCATCCCTTCTATTCTGCCTAGGGGCTTGCCCCTGAGAAACCACAGTGGCATTTACCCCTGACAGGTTTCCTGTGGCAGTTCTTCCTCCTCTCAACTCACGTACCCATGCTGCCAGGTCAGAGGTGGGTTTTCCATCCCGCCTCCTTATGTCTTCTCCATGTTCAGGCAGGTAAAGCCACAGATTACCTTGTGGAGTGTACCTCCTCTCCCTAGCCAGGGGGTGCCCGCTCCTAATAGCAGACTAGTCTATCCTGATGAGATGGAAAATTAGTTCCTCTCTGAGTTTCTGGTGGCCCTCTCAAATTTTTCTTCCAAGTTCTGGACATGCTTGGCCATTTTTGTTTCCACAGACTAGCTGTGGACCTGTCAAGGGGCAGAGGTAGTGTCTTCATATATCAGGAGTCTCCTAGCAATAGCACTCACTTTGTCTTCTCTCTCCATCCATTGAAGCATTGCTAAGTAGTGATAATATATCTCTGGCCCAAGCTGTATGAATTTTGGTCTCATCTGTGATGTGCATTGTACCTGGAATTTTAGCAACTTGCTTGTCATCTGCAAAATATTACCTCCAGCACAGTTATTTCTTTCAGGCAGTAGATACCTCACTTTGTGAAAAAAATTACCTCCAGCACAGATATTTCTCTCAGGCCAGTGGATACTGGCCTTGCTGCACATAGATGTCTTCCTTGCAAAAGTATCTTTCCTTTACATTTAACCTGAGTCACTTCCAGAGGCTGAGATGTTCTTTATTTTTTCCAATTCCCTGGTCAATAAGCACATCCCAGGACAGGGATCCTAATTGCCTGGTTTCACTACCATCTAGGTTCATATTATTGGCCACAGCATCCCACATTTCGAACAGCCAGCTCAGTATGGACTCATCTGTCTAGTGGGTGAACTCTTTCTGCAGCTCACACAGCTCATACAGGGATAAGGATCAGGATCACTATTATCTCTGGCTCCATCTCTTCCATTGGTTGTGAGGGTCCTGCCCCTTCTTCATCACTTACTATGCAAGCTGACTTGGACTTGGATTTCCTCTTCTAAACAGAGGCAATCACTTGCTACAGTCTTGTCCTGGTTCAGCTGCTGTTTGATTGACTGTGATGCCAGTGGACTTGTTTTCCTTCCCCTCTTCCTGAAGGTGCTGTTCAGTGACAGTGTTCAATAAATTGTAGCCAGGACCCAGCGCATTGCATAAATTTGTGCCGCTCTGGAAATGTCACAACATTTTCTCTTTACATATTTTATCACTTCAACATTGTCCTGTAGTTGTTCAGGGGTGAAGTCCCAAGCCATTGGAGGAGAAAAGTCCTCCAAGTACTGATCCGTTTCCTCCCCCATTCCGTGCCAGTCAGGATTACCCATGCCTGGGGCAGGCCTCTGGACAGCTTCCCTCAAAATCTTGTCTTATCTCTGAACATGGTAAATATGGTGTAGATCATGCAGACTGTACAGAGGAAACATTGCAGAACTAGCAATGAGATTATGCTATCCCTAGCATGCAGGGGGGAATACAACATTTTCACAACCTGTTGTAACAGATCTGTAGGAGGAAAAGGAGATGAAAGGCTGGGATAAATCATCCTCTCCTGTTCCCTCCACAGGCCAAGTGTGATTATTAATGTGATTAATGTGATTATTAACTCCCATAGGTAGCAGCCAAGGCCAGAACAAATACCACCAAACACACATTTCAAATGAACCTCATTTCCCCTGATGTTATCATGCCATAAACTGATTATCACATAGTATATTAAAAGAGCAATCTTCATTTCTCTCCCTGATTTGAAATAGAGCGCTGTGATGGGCAAATAATTCCACACGTACAGACACAAGTATAAGATTAGGTACCACCCCCACATAAATAGACTGAGGAACATGGTGACCAGGGAGTTCAGTACTCAATAGGCTTTAATCAAAATTGTGACTTTAACTTATCTCTTGTGTCCCTCATTGGGTGCCAAAGGTATCCTGGATTTAAAAATTCAATGAGCAAATGAAGACCACTCAAGCCAATCCCTTTTCTATAATGGAGAAATAAATAGTAAGAGACACTGAAGTTGAGTCACAATTTACAAAAGAGGCTCACAAGAAACACAACAATAGTAATAAATGACTGTACAAAAAGAAAATGGTTTAACCAACCAAGATATCGCCTGGTGCCCCAGAGGAAAAACCCAAATGGTGGCTGCCCCCAGGCTGTCTGCCACGGGGAGTCCAGAGAACAAAGGCAGTATGCCAGAGAGGCTCAACCTCCTCCTCCCCCAGGGCCAAAACAAAACCTGGGGAGCTAGTTCGACCCAGAAAATCTTCTGCCAAGCTGCTGTGGCAAGTGGCACCAGGTGCTTCTCTCTATCTCTGCCTCTGTCTCTGTCTCTCTCTCAGCACCAACACACAGCTGGACCTCAGCAAACCTTGGCTGCATGTGGCTCAGCTACGCCTTGGCTGAACAGGTGTTCTCCTGGTGCTCCATTTCCTGTGGCACCCTACTGCACAAAAGCTGTTTTTTCAAGGCTCGGACTCCATGGGCCTGGAAAAAAGGATGAGCCAGGGACCTGCAGTGACAATGGTGCCATCTGGGCAACCCATACCTTTACCCAGCACCGAGCCAGAGAAGACTGGCCACCCTTCCTCTTCCCCCTGCTGCCTTAGCAAGATAGTCCACTAAAGACAACGTAGAAGAGTGTAGAATACACAGTTTTGGTCTCCCTTACATAATGCTAAGCTCTGCCTCCTATCCCGTAACTAGGACAACATGTATGTACTACATTTTGATAATCAGATGGGAAGTGTTCTACTTTGTTTCTCAGAAATACTTTGTACTCAGTTTTTATTGTCTGTGATAAAAGCTCAACCTCATTATTATCCCAGGATTTGGGTGACAGTAGAGAATGCATCACAGCAAAGCTAAAGCCTAGCTGAGAGCAATTTTACTATTAAAGGCACAATTACTGTCCATTACAAATTCCAGGAATGAGCACAAACTTTATAGGTGTCACTTTAATAGGTGACTATGTTACAGCAGCTTGCAGAGAAAAATGGCATCCCTCCTTCAGCACAGAAGAACAAAGAAATAAATGAAAGACTTTTGGTTGCATACTCTGTAATAAAGTCAGGCAGTCCTGAAGGGATTTGGCTCTTAAGTGAAAAGCAGCCTGGCTCCTCTATCTGTTGCAGTTTCACTTGCTTTAGTGGACTGTTTCAGGTTCCTGTCCTGCCTAGTTAGGCACCTGTACAGAAGACAATTAGCTCCAGTCCATTCATCTGGGATCTCTGGTTCCTGTTCTCCACAGAAGTGCTGGTGTACCAGGGTTGTGTCTGACTCTTTGCATCCACTCTTCTTGTCCCAGAGAAAGGATGGGTGTTTGTGTGAACACTTGGACACTCCTAGGCCCAGAGTATAACTGGAGCTGAAAGGGATTTTTTTTCCTGTTTAAATAGTAGCAATTGAAGCTTAACTGAAGCTGTTTGCATTTGCTTTCTTTCCACAGTTAAATTATTACGGCTTTAAAGAAAGCTTTTTCTTCTTTTTTTCAATAGAAATGAAACTTGGAGCAAGGGGCTGTTTCAGGAAAGCACTTCCTTATCCCAATACATCTAAAGTAAATTCCTGATTTTAAACAAATGATGTTGACTCTCCATCTCCTAAGGGTTGTTTAGGCAAGTGAATGAAGCAGGTCAGAAACAAATATGAAGTTGAAAAAAAATCAATCAATTTACACTGCCTATAACCAGAGAACAGCACAAGTGCTGAGGAAGAGGTAAGTGCTGAAACTCAAACTGATCTTTTATTTTCCTCCAGCAAAACTATTTAAGTGAAATAATCTCAAAGTTACATTTCGTATAAAAATTACACACACACTACTGCTGTTGTTCTTTTATGAATATCTCTTTATATCACACTCGTGTGCATGAAGAGTACTAAGAAGGAAGGCTCTTGAAGAGTGGAGACTTCAGTGAAGGCTCTTGAAGTCTCTAATTTTATTTGGCACAGGTTCTCATTTTCTTGTAACTTCAGTAATTCATCCAGCTATTGCAAGAAAGGGGAAGCTGTGTATACAGGTTCTAGACAACATAATTTCCATTCCCACATTTTGTAACTTTTAAATTAATTTCTGTTCTTGAAGTAACAATATTAACATAATTTGTTGCAGAGATTTAATCACATATGACACTTTAACTACCCAGATATTTGTACTTGAGTAACAGTATAAGGTTACTCGTTAGATCAGGATCTCCAAACTAACTGGCTGGTTTTCTTTCCCAGATGTCTGTCCTCATGTCCTTGAGTTCCATTTTGTTTGGCAGTGTGTTGAGTTTATAGCATTCTGACCATATGAAATACTGAAGCTTTTCTGAAGGAAAAAAATGAGACATTGTCTTCTGTGCCTTATTTTCCAATAGAGGATCAGCAGCTCAAATATTTTTAGCCCTCAGTCACTGTGGCTATGAGTGACCCTGGGCAGGGGTTGTGTGCACCCTGGACAAGCTCAGAGAAGTGGTCTGCTGGGGCCTGGTGTGGGCACCATTGCTTCATGCTTCAGGCAGTTATGCCCTGCCCAGGTCTTACCACAGACTTCTGGCCTTAGAAGTCAAGTCCATGGCCATTAAATACAATTCAGGAGCAGAACAAGAGCAGGGAGTTATGGTTGAAACTCCTTATTGCTGCCTCTGACTTAAGCACGATTCTGGCCAAATTACCTGTTAGCTCCATTTGTAAAAAAAGGAATAATATCCATCTCTGCTGAACTATGGTGATGTGCTAACATTACAGACCATGGTCTATCAGGCAGTGAAGAAAACAGTGCAAGTGCCTGGGTAAATAACATAAAGACATAAGTGGTGAGTTTTGATTTGTTTCTAATTTAAAGTAAGCCTATTCAATTAATTTTGCACTAATGCATTGCAGGCACTTGCCTGTTGTCAGTATTTACATCTGTAAATGTGAATGTCCAAGGCATAGTTCAGTAGTGTTAATTCTTATGTCACTTCATGGGAAAAAGAAATAGAACAAGGAGTTAACTGCCTTTTTAAAAATTCTATGTCAGTAATCCAACTAGCTTAAATGTGTATTTATTTTATGTTGGAAATGCAAACTATTCAGAATGCTATGAGAGCTATGAAAAACACAGGGCTTGGAAAACTGGCAGTTTTTGTGGTTTTGGGGTTTTGAGTAAAGTTTCACAACCAATCAGCCCAGAATAATGTCCAGTAAAGGCATTTCTGCTTGTTAGTCTATTTATTTATTTACTTTGGCGTTGTGAGGCAAGGCAAGACACATTTGGAGAAAGGTCAGTGAAAATATTCCAGGTCTGTCCATGGGGCTGATGCTGTAAAGTGCTGAGGTCCTGCTGCCATTGAGGAGGTGCTCAGCAGCCCTCCAAGTCAGTGGTAAGTCAGGAGCAGGCTGAAACACAACCTGCCTGCTTGGGCAGCATGGGCACTCACAGTCTTCCCAAGGAATTTGCACAGAAAGCAAAATCAGTATTGAGTCCATTTGACTTTGGTTTGGTGGCCACTGGATTCTGTGTGTCTCCTTATCTGCTGGTGGTCCTAACGTCATCTGCATCACTGGAGACCTACCCTTTGCTTGATGCTGTGTGTTTTCCAGTAGCCTTCCCATCAAGGCATCCAGTCTACCTCTGTGGCCAAGCCTAAACTATTTAACTGGTCACTGGCAGAGACCTTGAAGCCAGTGGATGCAGTCTGTGGTTCCTGTCCCTACTCCCCAGAATGTGCTAACATGTCATACCATATTTTGCTCGTGGGTTTATGGCCTTGGGACATTAGGATGACTCGACTTTAGGAGGGGAAATCTGCCAGGGGGAATGGTTTGTTCAGCTCAGTTCTGGGGATTTCCAGTGGGAAAGGCTCCTCCTGCTCACCGGAGGTACTGCCCAAGGTGGGATGAAGGATGGCTCCGAAAGAACTTAGGTGCTTCCTAGGAAACACAGGCAGTCTGGGGGCTCACGGTTAGTTGTCCCAGTAGTTATAACCCTGTCTTGCTTACAGTGGAGCTGAAGCCCCAGTGCCACAGGGAGCCGAGCTGCCCTGCCAGCAGAGGCCATGTGAGCCTCATGGCACGGGTTGTGTTCGGCACTGGGGCCGGGAGCCTTGTGCACAAGGTCCAAATCGGGGGTGGTTTCCTCTGCAGCTTTTGTTTGTGTCCTTGGGTGTGACAGATGGGGCAAATATTCACCACCAAGAGGCCCCTGGAGAGGGATAAACAGTTCAGAGAAGCAAAGGGCTGCTTCCCCATCCTGCAGCAGTCCCTCAGCCCCTGTCCCACTGGTAGCGTCTCCACAGGCCTCTCTGCAGACAGAACATCATATCCCAAGGAAGACTGGGCGTTTTGTTGTGACAGCCACCAGCCTTGCCAGCAGGCCTTGTGGCACACAAGTGCACTAAGGGTCAGAGCGGCCTGGCCATGCCGGTGTACCAGGCTGTGAAAGATCCCAGAGGAGAATCTGCGGCGATTGCCTGAGAGCGCTGCCACCTTGTGTCAGTCCCTCCTGCGCTGTGGCTGTGTCACGTCCTGGCACAGAGCAGCACTTGTGCTACCAATGAGAAATCAAGAGATCACTCCGTTGCCTGAGGTAATCGTGGGACACTGCTGGCTGTCCCCTCCACTGCATATCTCCCATGACAGCAGCAGAAGTAGAGCCTGCCTGTGCAGCGCTGTCCACAACACTCCCTCACATGAGACAATGCTGACAGAGCGTAGCACAGGCTCCATGTCCAGACAGCAAAAGGAGCCTGGAATACCATCAATAGTCCTATCCAATAGCTGATGGATCTGTGCAACATGCAAAAGAGTGTTTGGTTTTCTTCTTTAACCTGAAAGGTCAATTCTAGTTCTCCCCATCCTTTCCTGGGTGCCCAAACAGACTGTTCAGAGTTTCCATCAGGCACATTCTGCACTATACTAGTTTAATGGCACTGTCACTATGAATTGCAAACTTTCTCATCTCCCCCCTGTGCTGGTGAAACATGGCAGCGTAAGGAACATCTGTTCACTTACCCGTTGCTGGAAATGGGAAACGTCATATTGCATTTTTGTTATTAGCCTTATTTGGATGCCAGTGGTTTTGTTTCTAAACACATCAAGGCAGCTGAATAACCTTAACTGAGTAAATTACAGAAAAAGCACAGTTTCATGCAAATGCAGCTGCCAGCACAATTATTAGGACAATACTGAACTTCTATTCCTGAGATTGGTTCCAGTTTCTTGGTTTTTATATTGCTCCCTTGCTGCTGAATTTCATTATAAACATCTCCACAAAAACTGATCTGTAGTTAGGCAGTAAACAAGTGAAGTCCTTAATTTTTGACATTAAAAGCCAAACAAACCTAATTACTACAATGTGAATTTGAGCCTATATTTATACACAAAATAATTACCCAGTTTTTACTAGGAATAACTACCACAGGTAAAACTCCACCTTACATGACTTCAAAGGGGCCTCAAGATTTTTAGTGCAATTTCATTAGAGACAACAGATTTTTGCAGCTCCTATGGAAGATGACAGTATGTATAAATAGAATCAATTTAATAATTCCCAGATTTAATTATGATGGATTCATTGTTATTGCATGATCAACACTCAATGGCAATTAAGCAGAGAGTCTATATACAACTCTCTTTTCTGCCCATTATATAGAATCACTTCATTATTAAGCCTGAGGGGAAGTTAGAGAACAAGATTACAGTAAGATTACGAAAAGTGGCAGAATCTGCTCCAATAACTTTGCTGGTGTCTTTCTGTGCTGCAAGGTACCCACATCCTTTGTGATATGCACACCTTTAATGGGCCCTCATGAAAATATTTCACTTTAATCCTATCTCCTTTACCAGCTTACTAGACCATTCCAGGAAACTGCTAGCCAGGTGTGGCTTGCTCTATTTTTGGTAGATTTACCTAGGTTTGTAGAGGTCTTTGGTGAAACCTGAACATCAGGCTTCTGGTGTAAATGACGGGGAGGCTTTTTACCCTGATTATTTAATTAGGTTTTATTTTCTTTTAGACCCACAGCAGAATTCAAGGCTGCTTCACCCATTAAGTATGTTTAGTCTAATTCCTAGGAAAGATGTGCTCATTGTCACAGAACAATTGTATCTAGTGTCACATTGGTAACAGTTTCTCTTTAAGAAAGGCAGACTGTAAAACCAGTAATCCTGGCCAGGTCAGGATTCTGTTGTATCAGCAGAACTTTTGTGAGGAGGCTTGCACAGCACGTGCCTGTCCTGTCTGGCTCAGTCCATCGTCTTCACAACTAATGACAATTATTCCAAATTTAAAGAGGCACAAAGTTCAACAAGACAGATTTAGTCTGTGTATATCTCTACTGAAGTAAGTGAAGCTTGTAAACTTGGCCTGATATTTGGTGTTGGAGGAGTGAATATAAGGACAATTCTTCAAGTGTTTGTTTTCTTTTTTACAATCACAGAATGAGGCAATTTCAGGAAAGTGTTGCATGCTCTCGAAGTGTAAGTCACAAAGGATGCTGAACTTGGGTTTTGGTTTAATTAATGCTAGAAGTCTCCACTAGATTTGTGCCCATTTCTGTCTCCCCCAATACCTCCTCTCTGAGAAACAGACTCCCTGGATACTCTAACAAGTCTGGTCATTTGAAGTTGGAAATCTGCACTCATGGTACCCCACAATAGTGGGTGTATGTACTTATTTGCTTCATAAAACTCATCTTTCCCTAGAGCTTTATCCATTGGTATTGTTGCACACAGTACAATAGTGTAGCTAGTTATTAGCTAATCACTTAATCTCATGCCTGACCGCAATGCAAAACTGCCTGTGAATTTTTATGCATTGATATTAGCCAGTTGCATATGCTACAGCCAAAGACTGAAAATGAAGAATAAGTACCATTCTGACAAGGGAAGATTGTTGTAGCAGAATTTTTTCAGTGCTTTGCTTGGCCTATTTTATCCTATTTTAACAAATCTGCATTAGTATATTTACAGTGGTTTGAAGTTTGAGTACAGTGTGTGCTATGTTATATTGGTGATTTGCTATTAGTAAACAGTCCTGAATGCACTATTTGCAGAGCCTAAGTAGACTTTCCATGCACTTTAGAATGGTATGTTTCTTATCATCACCTGATGTTGAGAACACAGAACCAAGGCCTCTTGGAGCTAGAGTCTGTGGTCACCTGTTTTATGAATCAAAGAGGGAAAATTCAGTGCAAGCAGGGCACTCCAGTGTCCTGAGATGTCAATTTGTTGAATTTTTAAAATGTTTCCATGGAGATTTCTGTCTTGGGGAATGTATCTGAGACCCTTCCTCTCCTCTGACCACCCCAGTTCCTCAGAGTTTGCCTGGGCTGTGACTTGTGCTTCCAGGCCAGCATCACCACTTGCTGTACATGACACCTGGGGTACTCTTGACTTCCCCAGGCCAAGCAGGGTTGATGGGAGTCTCATGGAGTAAGCTGGTGCCACTTGCTCCCTTCTCCATTGCAGCTCAGAGCGGGTGTGCTATGCTGGATGCCCCAGCAAGGGCAATTGACACTGCCAGCACAAGTTGCTCCATTGCAGAGGTGGGAGAGAACAGGGAACAAGTGGTGACTAACAGTCCACATTCTTTGCTTTAGGGGCAGCAGAGCCACACACAGCCCCTCCCTCAGGGCAAGCTGCTCAGGCACAGGCTAGTCCTTGGTGAAATTCACTGCATCTGGCACTGTTCATTTCCTTTCAGTTTTTATCTAGTCTTTCTGTGTTTCCTGTTAGTACCTAGTGCCATTTGGGACAGCACCGGGACTGCAGTTCGCTGTGCGTTTGCTGGGCAGAGACCGGGAGGAGCTAGTGGTTACAGCACTGCAATGCAGCTGCCATGTGTTTTTGTGCATCCTGCCCATACTTCTCCATGTTCTGGCTCTTACAGTAGATGAAGTGCTAAGGTTGAGGAGCTGGGGCACTGAGGGACCTCAGTGAAGTCTATTAAATGGATCCTGTGTTTCTGCTGGAAAAGACTAAGGGAAACAAACAGCAAAGACCTGAAAGCCATATGTAAAATGTGGATTCTACTTTTTCTTCTCATGTGTCTCCATCTCTGACTGTCTTTTATTTGTACAGATATAACCATCCACCTGAATATTTCCAGCATTTCTTGGGTCTGTGAACTTCTGTTTCTATAGGGTGAGCTTGTTTGTCAGGCAGGTTTTCCTCAAACTCTCCTGGTGCCAGTACATAAGGGATTATTGTAATTACCTCACTGATGCAGATATTGAGTATTAGCACTTAGGCTGAATGTGCCCACTTTGATTTCTCTACAGTGACACTAGGGAGGCCATGCCTGAGCTCTGCTCTAAATGAGCTCAGTGTCATTAATGACAGCACTTTTACAATGGGCACTTTTGTGCTTAAGAAGCTTTTTATACTTTAATCCAAACTGATGCAAGCTAGGATGCAAATTCATTACAGGTACAATTTACTTCATGGCATTAACGAAACTTAAAACTGATTTGGACTGCACTGTGAAGTGTTTAATGAGCTGTGTGTCAGATCCTTGGAGCTGGCCGAACTCCTCTGGCTGCAAGTCAGCATCTAATGCTTTCCTTTCCCTGTCCTGTGCCTGGCACCAGCCTTAATGCTTTGCTCCTTCCAGATGTGAGAGTTCTTCTCATTTACACTGGCCTTCAAGGATCATAGGGAATTGAAAAATATTGTAGACTCTTCATGGATCGCCTTTGTCCATGCAGCTGCAGCACGGATGGTGTGGCATGCTGCTGACAGCCACTGTGCCATGGTCCAGCTGCAAGGGAAGCCACAGCCAAAGCGCAAGCATCTGCCAGCATAAATGAATATAGCACACCAGCAAATATGCTCCTGTGAGTCCTAAGCAGAGGCCCCACCTTGGACCAAGCACTGAGAGGGAGCAGAGCAGCTCTGCTGGAACTTCTGCTCTTGTGGTTCAGCATATGCAGCACTCCTGCCTTTCCAGGCCTGTTCTCAGTGACTGCTGTGCCTTACCACATCTGGCCCTTTCATGTTTGGCCTGAAATGGCCTTTCTCCTAATGGCAACTTTTCCATTGCACAGAGGCTCCTGAGTTGATGATGATATTATATTTCCCTGTAAGCTGTGTATGTGAAGCTATGTCTTGTTTCTTGTCTTATTTCATCTGCTGTAATTAAACTGGTGATGAAACCATTAAGATCCTGAATACCTTTGCAATACAAATTTCTAACGCTCATGAGAATGAAGTCTGATCATCAAGTTCCCTTGCAGGCAATTTTTTTTTGTTCCATGCTTTGCCCTGCTCCCTTTCTTAACCAGCTGAAAAAGCATTTGTTCTGCAGGAAAAAGTGTCCCTCATCTACAGTGTGAGAGAGCCCATGCTCTAAGTGCCTACTCCTCATTCACAAATGGCCAGCCTGAAGTAGTGACAATGCCCGTAGAGAAATAACCTCTACCCTTTCTACAGCTTTTAATTTTTGTTTGTCCTTCTACCAGAGAGGTTGTATATTATGTATGCCATCCTCACTTGCTTCCTGTTCCTGGCCAGCTGTGGATTGATGATAGCATCTTCAAGTTGTTGGACTTCCTCTTCTTGTCTTTAATCTTTTGGTTTCAAAATGGCCCCCTACATTTACAGTTACCGACCACAGCAGAAAGATAGCGGCAGCTGGTAGCCAACCAGACAACACTGAGTACATTTCAAAAACAAAAAAGATCTGTTCTTTAGGTTATGTAAGAGGATCTAGTGCTAAGATTTAGTGAAATAGTATTTTCTGAAATGTTTGGCAGTTAATATATTTAAATGTGCTAACTCTTGACATTTTCAAATTCATGTTGGTCCAGTTTGACTCAGCTGTACTTGTAGAAACAGTGATAGCCAGTAACAAACTTATGCTACATGGTATATGAATTCAAAATGTGGCAACTGAAAGAGAATTTTATACTCCGTGAACTTACTTGACTTGCAACAGACTCCTTCCTATAACACCATGCATTCCTGCCCCTATTACTAAAGACTGCCGTTCAGGAAAGCAACACATTTTCTATAGTTAACACCTGTGCTCAAAGCCAGGCTAAAGCAAGCCTAATGTAACTATTCAGTTCTTCAGAAGCAAAGCCACAGGTTATTTTGCTTCCTCTTCCTTTTCTTCTTCACTAAAATCTGGTTTCACGGGGCACAGAGCCTGACTGAGCTGAAGAGCAGATGTTTTGAAAAAAGTCCTGGCTATAAGCTGCTTTCTGTCTTTTTCTGGTTGTGGTGGGTGGGCTTTTGTTGTTGTCGTTGTTGTTTTGGTTTTTTTGTTGTTGTTTTGGTTTTTCTGTTGTTGTTTTTTGTTGTGGGGGGTTTTGTTTGTTTTTAGTTTTTTGGTTTTGTTTGTTTGTTTTGGGTTTTTTTGGTTTTTTGGTTTGGTTTGGTTTGGTTTTTGTTTTGGTTTTTTTTGGTTGTTTTTTTGTTTGTTTGGTTTGGGTTTTTTGTTTTTGTTTTTGTTTTTCTTTGTTGTTGTTGTTTGTTTGGGGGGTTTTTTGTTTGTTTAGTTTGGTTTGGTTTGGTTTGGTTTGGTTTTTTTAAATTTACCTTATTGTATATTATTCCAAGATGTGTGAAAAGTAAGAACAAGTCAGGATATGCCAATTTTGTTCAGTCAAATGCTATAAACCTCCCAGTTGGCATGGAGCCAATGTGCAACTTGCACAACAGAAGCATCCATATGTGTCAGGATTATTTTCATTATGTTGCTGCTAGTATGCACTGGTTATTTCCAACTGTTTTTTAAGCTTATTTTTGTGCTACAATCTTGCAATACTGATGTTATAATTCTATACCATTACCATCAGAGTCTAAACCTGGGCTGGTAGTAGCAAGTCTTGCTTCTGAAGTTTCTTCAACCATGACCTATTGGTATACCTTCAGGACACTGCAAGTTCTTGCTTTCTTCATTCCTGTCACAATCCCACATGTCTACATTTCAATACAAAACTTAAATGGTTTATTGTAAAAGTTTTATCTGAGGCTGTTATTATCTACTCAGTGTTTCAGTTCATGATGCTTTACCTTAGGCCTCAACACTGCAGTGTTTCAGGTCCTTGGGCTAAAGCCAGTTGGGCATGATCAATATCATGGACTGGTAGAGGAAGGTAGAGGGTTTATGTCCTCTAATCTGTTATCTATTGCTTAATTTATAAAACAGAGACTGTGTCATAAATGTTCCTTTATCAGCTTGTTTTTTGGGTTCTTTGAGTAGCTTTGGTCCCAACCATCTTCTATTGAAACCCTCATACCTTCTAGGCTTTATTCAAAAGCAAGGATATCAGAAAAAATCAGGCCAAACACTCTCAGGATCTGGGGAGATGCTGGGAAAGGTTATGCTGTGCAAGTCCGAGGGGCCAAAATACCCTCAGCTTACCCCAAAACTAACTGTCTCTGTAGCTGGACTTCCTGCCCCAGTGTATTTACAGCACAACCAGGATCCCAGGCTTATATGAGATTGATCCTGTCCTCATCTCACCTCTCTCCTCTTCTTTGACTCCAAGAGCCAGGATGCAGATTTTACACCCTACATCACATTTTGTGTCAGTTAGTACCTCTTGTCTAATGCTGTCTTCTGACAAAGTAAGTCCTGCCTCCATTTGACCTGCTTTTGCAGAGCAGCCTGCCCAGCAGGGAAGACACTCAGCAAGACCTTTGAGTGTGGTGAGTCCACACCACTCGGCTGAAGCAAGGTTGGCCACTCCAGTGGAATGGCACCCATCTGCCCGTCAGGCTGCTCAATGGCCTTTGCCACTGTGGCCTTTATGCTTAGGCCTCTTGTAGAGTCTGATGTGCAGACCTGGAAAGTTCTGTGCATGAGGACAATAACTCAGGAGGCAAGAAGGCAGTGCCTGAGCTGCTGGCTCCACAGTAGCTGTGAGAAGATCAATGTGGTGGTGTTAGCACAGGTATCACAACCACTGTTTCATCTGTCTTGCCTCTAGTAGTAAACACCATGCATGTTACACATGAATGTCAGTTCATCTCCTGGCTTTACAGAATCCCCTGACTGCCTAGGAAGCACCACAGCTGCCTGCCAGGGGTGGCCAGCAGCTGCCTTTGAGTACAGCTAGGTTATGTTTTTCAAAGGGTTACTTCCACCCCACACCCCCAGTCTCAGGACAGGGAGACACCAACCACAGGAGAAGGAGACAGTGGGCAAAGGAGCTCAGCCTTGTCTCATTGGACTGATAAATGCACTCCCTCTGCCCCCATCTGATCTCTGTGGCCTGCTGATGCAGAAATCAAATAGTCATTGGCAACAATCCATGTTGGCCTGAAAGCCACAGATTAGCTTCTGAGAAAACCTGATGTAACTTTTCATTCTCATTCCCAAGTCTAGAGAGAAGCCCCCGCCCACACCCCCCGCCCCTCCTCTTGGTTAAAGGATTTCAATTTCCACTTAGTAGGTGGTGGTGGTGGTGGATGTGATACACGTGCTTGAATGGATGTTTAATGTGAGCCGGGAAAGAGCTGTTCTCCTCTCCAGGATGTTTCATCCTTATTTTCCCACTGTGATTGTGGATATGAACAGCACTGACTTTTCAGAGATGGTAAACCAAAGGGAGCCGTAAAATTTCAGCTTGTGTTTCAGCTCATAGGTACTTTGATTTTGTGGTAGAGAAAGAAAGAATATCCCTTCTCTGATGTAAGCAATATATTCTCAAGTGCTGGTTATGTTATGTTATGTTATGTTATGTTATGTTATGTTATGTTATGTTATGTTATGTTATGTTATGTTATGTTATGTTATGTTATGTTATGTTATGTTATGTTATGTTATGTTATGTTATCAAAAGCTGAATACTGATTTTTGCCAAACTGGTTTAAGTCCAGCCTTTCTCTAGTGGCTTTGGGGAAGGCAGTCTGGATTTGTCCCATTGATTTAGTTTCAAAACAATCATGTCTTCACACTTCCAAAGTAATTACATTTAATCTCATCAATATGAACAAAGTCTGCAGGCAATGTAGAAACACTAAGATATGGGGGAAGTCTACCCTGAAAGCGCAGCAAGACATGCCTTTATCAGCCCAGGACATACAAATTAGTTTCTTTTCCAACACATTTAACCTAGGCCAGTGAATTTCTGACTCAGTTTGCTTCACTTCCAAAAATGTATCCAGTTCCTCTCTTGATGCATGACTAAGGCTCTCTTCTATTGCTGACTCTGTCAACTGAGTAGTATCCCAGCCCCTCCTCATTGTGTAATTCTGCCTCAGTTTAAATCTATTATTCCCCTTTTGCTTTCAAATGAGTTATCTCAGAAACAGCACTGGCACCATGATGTCCCTTTAGCTTTCTGCTTTCTGTGTGCCTTTCCTAGCCAAGCTCTAACTGCTAATTTAAATCTCTCTTACACTCCCCACTATCCCATGTACAGCTGCTGCTGGAGTCCATGAGACACACAGGCGAGAGGGAAGGAGAGACCCAGTTGCTCTTCAACATGAAAAGCTCAGAGCTCAGTGTAGTGCTGCCAACAGAGACAACTCAGCTCCAGGGTGGTTTGTGCTGTGAATGTGAGGCACCCAGGAACTCCTACAGCTGATACACCTGCTGTGGTTGACATTTGGAATGAAAATGTCCCCCCGCGGTCATGTTTGTACTTCGGTGGCAGCTGGAGTTCAGAACTGTCTGAAGTACATTTGATGGAACAGCAGGAGGATGACCAAAAGTGTCTGTGACCAAAGGGGCTTCTGAGACAGGCTGCCGGCATTGGCCCTGTAGTGACAGCTAGTCTTGTCTAGGGGTGTCCGTGTTTCAGTACAAAGCTCTTAAAGGGGCTAATTACAATTAAAAATTAAACCAGACAGACTGTTGAAAATGATGTCCATGGGCATGTATAGTGATGTTACCTCCATAAGGAGATAACCTGTATCATGCTGAGTCTCAGGTCTGCTGTGAGCAGGACACGAGTTGTATAGTCCCTGCATATGCATGAGGGCCAAAGCAGTTCATTCCTTCTGCTGTTTATTCTTGCATAGGAAGTGTGAGAAGATGCTATGATTAGTTCTAATCTGCTTTAACGGGAGCCCAGTGGACCTTAGTGCACACACTCCAGCACAGTGGGTTGTACAAATTAGACAGCATTATGTAGAGGGCAATTATGCAGATGTGTAGGGTTTCCATAATGTCTTTCTGTTTCAGAATACATTGTATAAATCTCTGGGTTTCCTGCAAAAATGTCCATCTTTGCTACCACTGCCAGCTTACCAGGCTGTTTTGTCATCTGCTCAAAGCTTGTTAGGGCTTTGGAGTGCTGGGCAGAAAAATCTCTTGGTGAGATGTGTGTTGTGAATTACAGTCCTGACAACTATCAGAAGGTGCATGCTGAGTTGTAGCATTAATATTTATTTGGAAACAGATGTCCTGGCTATTAGCCAGGGCATAACCTTGTTGTGTTAAATGTTGGGAAAAAAAGTCCTGGCCCTAAGAACTCAGTCCCTATATAGCAAGTATTAAAAATATTTAATATTTTAAATACAGTTAAAAGAATAGGTAGAATAAAAGCGTGGGTGGAGGTAATGTTGTAATAACTTCTTTTCCCTGAACTGAAGGAAACATTTCCAACTAAAGGCTCATTTATATATTTACTCTAACTGGAGTTAAGGTATCCTTTTTTATCCCAGCATTTTTACACTGAAAACCTTAGCTGTAAAGAATCTTATTTTGCTTATACACTGATAAATATGCTAAGAATTCTTATACTATTTTCCTGCTCTGTAGAGTCATGGGAATGTAGCAACTCCATATTTAAAAATCTTCTTTCCTCTTCCTGGCAAGATTTTTAATTCCAGTGGAGAATGACATCTTCTGCTTTGTTAGTGTCATGCATGCATATGCCTGCTGTTATTTGCAGGACAACGACTTCACATCAGACACAAATGAGCAACAACAGACAAAACTAAAATAAGACTGTTTATGTTGATAGTAGCTTTCCTCTGTGCTTTGTGTGCTCCTTCTAGGGCAGAAGCTAATTCCAGTTTTGGACCAGTTTGCAGTTGGTCATCTGCTCGGAGGGCTTTAAATGTCATGGTGTGCTGCAGGGTTAAAATATGTATGGATTCTCCCACTCCTGTTTGCAAAGGTGAACAACAGTTGACTTGGCAGATGTTTGACCCTCCAGAAGTCCTGCATGGCTCCTGTGCCAGGTCTCTGAGATGAGCATCCAAGAGTTAAGCTGCACGCTTTTGTACATCCTCTCCGTTCTTTGCGTGTGCAGCAAGGTGAAGCTTGCCTCACTATTTGCTTTTCTAAATTAAGATATCTCCCAGCAGGGTACCCCTCAGGAGCTCACAAGAATACTGCTTGAAATGATGCACACTCACTGGCTGGGAGAAGCCCGAGGCTGTTGGGCTTTCAAATGTGATCCCTGCAGATATGTAGACGTGGTCTCTGCTGCCTCGATGTCAGCACAGGGCAATGTGGAGAACTCTGCCCAGGGTGTACCATTCTATGAGCAATGGAATTCAACCTTCAAAATTAGAGGCCAGACAAGAAATTAACTCTATATAATGAATATCTGTGAAGCATGTGGCTGGGAGAAAAATTGCCCAGGGCCCAGCAACTTCAATCCTTCACTCTGATTACTGATGAGGAAAGAGTGAGAAAAATCACGTGACTTTCCCTGACCTACTTCCCTTCCACAGGAAAGGAAAGGTGAGAGGAAAAAACAAGTTTTCTTTGATTTACCAGATTGGTTCCTCTTCCCCAGAAGAAAGAAAGAAAGAGAAAGAAAGAAAGAGAAANAAGGAAAGGAAAGGAAAGGAAAGGAAAGGAAGAAAGGAAGAAAGAAAGAAAGAAAGAAGAAGAAAAAAAGAAAGAGTAATTTCAAAGATTGTAGCCCTACTGAGGAATATCCTGGGGTTTTTTTCCCCATGCAGAGGAACAGTGGGCTCTGCATGTCAACAATGATGACAATCCAACAGAAAGCGTAGAGAGCAGAGGCTTGACTCATCACAATGGATGCAAGAGCAGTTCTTTGAACCCACTGCACTCACGGGAGCAGCTTTCTTGGAGAGGTGATTCATCACTGAAGAAGTCCAGGATGAAATATGGACACCACCTTCCCAAAAGGGACAGCTATGATCTCTTACATGAACTCTTCCCCTGACTGTAGTAGCACTGAAAATGACCTGCTGCTTCTAGGAACGAGCCACATGGTGCAGATCTCAGGGACTTGTCTTCTCACTGCCAGTTCTGAGTTACTAAGGCTGAGCCATTACAAGTAATGTCCCCTCATGAAGGAGTATTTGTCAAAAAGGGCTTGCAGACAGTTTAATGGGTCTTTCTCAGGAGCCAGGAAAGATTGCATGGGGATTTCTGGGAAGACCTAAGGCTTTTGTCTTTTTCACACTGCAGAAATCTGATGTATGTTTCATCCACCTAGTCCAGGAGTGTCACACATTCTGTGGTCCAACCTTGATTACACAAGGTGACAGCACCAAAAAAATTGCTCCACTTCTAATCAATGGTTCGGCCACAAAGAAGCCAAATATTTTTTGGCAGATTCTGATAATCCACTGTGATTTGGGGGGACCACAGGTAAACCTCAAAAAGGGGCACCAGCCCTAGACAAAGAACTGCAAAAGTGAAGGGTTGGAAAGAAACTGTGTGGGTGAGGAAATAGGGACAATATGTGTACCATGGAACCAAAAGGTTTTGGGGGCTAGTAGCAACTTTCAAGTGATGGACAGTCCCAGTGGGTGACTTTGAGCTTTAGGCATCTTCTTCATGAGTTGTGGTGAAGTTTGAAGGATGGAGAAGAAAGAATGAGCATGTATGACTAAAACTCAGTGAAAACACAGATGAATTATATACAGGGGCATACATCCAGCATGAAGAAAATGAAGAGCAGTTGAAGGCCAAATAAATAAGAGATCAGAAAGAGTAAGTATTAAGAAAGGATGAGGATTAGAGAAAGCACAAAGACTGCTGGAGGATGCAACCCAGGGCTCTAAGTACATCAAAACATCCTTGGGTCCAAAATTTTCTAATCTGGAGATGGTGGCTGGGAGAGCACTCAGGGGAAATATTGTATGTACTTACCCTGTGTTCATACTTTTCCCCAGGCATTTTGCTTTTGCCCACTGTTGGAGACAGGAGCTAAATGGACCTTTGGCCTGGACCAGTGTGGCTGCTCTTCTGCTCTTGTGTTCTCATGTTGTGAAAGAGTTGGAGTCCTTGTGGTAAGTCTTGCGTTCTTTAGCACGAGCTGCAGGACAAACACTGCTTATCATAGTGCCATTGCTGAGTCAGACACAAAGGGATCTTGCTGACATTCCACATTGCTCTGCACACAACATAATGAACAGATTGTGAAGAAAAGATTCTGTCTTTCCCAAAAACAATGGGAGTCTTCACCAAGATGACTCTTATGTAGGTACAGCAAATTGCTGTCTCCTGCAGCCAGGCTGCTCCAGCTTCAGGCTATGGAGGGGTGGCAGCAGCAGCTTTCTGTCTAACAGAACAGGTTTTGATTTAGCATTCAGGGTGTTGTGTTGCTGGGACTGCCTGTAAAGCCTTTCTAGGCCATTCCCCTCACCTCTGTCTCACTGCAGCCCAGTAGCCTCTGTTCTTCAGGCTGTTGCCTAAAATGCGCTTGTGAGGCTGCTTTTGTTCTCTGAGGGGATGAAGGTGTTAGCAGCTCTTCCCATTTCTTTCTTTGCTTGCATCTCAGTAGCTGGTGACAAGAGAACTTTCTTAGCCTCTCTACTGGATGTTCTGGCTGCTTTGTTACTCCCCCACTTCTTTGGCTTGGTAGTCCCAACTCTCTTGTGGTTGTAATTATCTCCATGAGTAGTGCTATCCTGTCTTGCTTATCAGGGCTGGCATTACCACGAGGGAGTCTCCATTTTTGCAAGAACACTGTGGCACTTTTAAAAAAGTATCTCCCAAGGATATGAATTTCCTGAGAGCTGCACTCACTTTTTTCCTTTTTGCTTTTCCTTTTTTATTCATTCCCATGGTAATAATGACAATATCTTTTTTCCACAGTGTTTTTTTTCCCCCACAATATTTTATCATTTATCATATTTATAAAATAGGAAGATGGGAGGAATTTGTAGGTAGCAAGAAGGGGAATTTACTTCCAGAATGAATGAGCAGAAGGTCAGAGGGCCAGAACAATGCTGATAAACACATATAGTAATTTCTTGCTCAGTCTATGCATATGTATGCACATGAACTACATAAGGTAACAATACATTTTTACTGAATTCAGTGTTCTTCTCTGCAAAGCGCAGACACCACTTATGGAAGAAAAAAGCCTTGCCAATAAATGAATTAAATTTAAAAGAAACTAGGTGGAAATAATGATGAGAAAATGAAAAAAATAAGCTTTTGATGAAGTAATTAATGACTAGTTGTGACACAATCTCACAGCAGCAATCGAAGGCTCAGGGAGATCAGAGGAGACAATTTACTGCCAGACAATGCTTACTATGCAAAGCCAAGTAGCCTCCTGTTTGCAATTTAAAATCATACCCATATACATGAACTGCAGTTGGCGGTGGCTTGTTTGTTTTAAACTCTCTGCTAACAAAGTAACAGCACTCCCTGCACATTGCATCTGAAAGGGGAGCAGACCAGTGGGTTCTGAGCAGTTATGCACCATGTAAGACAGGTCCAGTTCTAAGGCAGTTAAAGCCAGAAAATTAGTGATTCAACAAGTGTGAATTATTTTACTGCCATCAGCCTGAACAGAGCTCTGCTGCTCAAAGATCTGGTCAAAAAGACTGAAACTAGTAATTCTTAGCTGGGGATGTCTGGGCTAGGAAGGTCTTATGAAGAAGGTGCAAAGGAAAACCAAGCCTTTTGTCAGCAGGCTTGCAACTGCTGTCACCAAGTCCTCACCCCCTTATTGGCAATATTTTTATGAACCCAGAAGTAGACTAAGAAGAAAAACACTTGGCACAAAATATTTTTTGCAGAAGGCTCAATTCTGCCCTCAGAGATTATGTTCCTTACACCAGCCATGCTGAGCTCTGGGTGACAATGGGTTGGTTCAGCTGAGAAGAAGCTTTTGAAGGAAATCTTGCTGTTGTCTCCACTCACCCAAATCTGCCTCTATGGTAGCATGGTATTAGCCGTGCAAACCAGATTTCTCTGCCCAAAAGCACTTCAGGAGTACACCAGATGGGCTGTGACTGCTAATGTGGGTGTTCAGTCTGCATAGCCAAGCTACAGATAGTCCAAAACCACCAAAATCACTGCAATAGAGACACAAGGACAGCCGCACAATGCATTTCACAGCACAATCTGCTTCTTTGCAAGACATGACCTGTCATTCCAGAAGAACCACTGCCACCATTCTTCACTCTGCTCCTGAGACAAAGGTTGTGGAGGTGCAAAGCCATCATCTCCCTGCTCAGCTAAGGGGTTAACTCCTTTCACTGGGCTGCTCTGCACATCTGCTGTCCTAGCACATTAGTGGAGGAAGGCATGTTGGGAGACAGTCCACTCCTGATCACTTCCAGAAGTTCTGTTTCCAACTTGGTCAAGGCACTGCTGAGTCATTTTCATGCAGAATGAGTTATGGCTGTGTTTAAAACCTCTTTATTACCCTTCAGTAATCCAGAGCTCAATCTTGCATTTTTAATGTTGCTCTTCTAAAGGGCAGATTTATATGTAAAACACTTTACACTTTGGTTTCCTCCTAAATAATAACTAACGTTGTTCTTATGAGTGCTTTTTGACATTAGCTAACTAGTCCTGACAACACCCTGGTTTTACATTTGCACAGCAGAAAGCTTGGATGAGCTTTTTAATTCTGGTGTTTTCAATTCTCATGATCTTATTGTGAGTCTAGGGTGGGCTTTTCCTTCAGGTCTCCACTTCTGGAAGCACAAAATCACATGACTTTCTCAGTTTTCTTTTTTTTTTAACAATAGGTTTCTAATTCTTCCAGTTGCAGGGGGAAGCCTGAAAATGTGATCCTAATACATTACAAGGCTCAGAAACCAGATGCTAAATGAGACAGCAAACTGTGTTACCATTTTTAAATATCCAAAGCTTTAAGGTAGTCTAAGAATGCTCTGGGTCTTCACCCATGTTTTCTGAGTGTGGAGGAACTCAGAAGAAAGTAAAACTTCACATTTCATGGACACAAAGGCAAATAAAGCCTTCAGGGGTGCTAATAGTCTCCATCTCCCCTCTCTTGCTTACTTGTTTCTGGTATTTGTCCTGCATATGCTTTGCTTTCCACACTGTGAGTAGTCACATTCCTCACAGTGGTAAAGAAAAACACACAAATAAATCTTTGCTGGAAAAGAGCAGATTTTAAATAAAAATTTTATATAAAATTAATGTCAAGGTTTTAAACTCTTCCATCTGTTATTAAATGCTTGTAGAGTGCACTTTGCATCAGGCTGGGGATAAAGTTCATGGCTCTCAAGGCTACTGTAACATCACAACCATTACTGCTACTGATGCTTCTACTACCAATAAGATAAAATAGTTAAGTAGACTGTGTTATTGTGTTTATCTGCTTAAAAAGTTGCAAGAAAGCCTGAAGTAATCTTTTCTTGTGCTGTGGCACTGCAGACCAGCTTTTTCTATGTGTAAAAGGAGGTGGACAACAAAAAAATTAGAGACATACTGATTTTATGTCATAGATTTTGTGTTCCTTTTACTTCATTATTGGTTTTATACTGAACAATTTCATTTTTCCCATTATTTCCTGATGACACAGTTGCAGATTAGAGACCATAGGCAGTTGAGCTGACTTTGGGGCAGCGATTTAGATTTCTCTCACTGGTTTTCAGTCCTGTGTAATGCTTGCTGCTTTGCATGGGAATCTAATGCTATTTTAATAATTCCACCCATGTATTTCTTCTTTAGGTACTAGAAAATGTCAGTTAGACTTGGAGGCCAGAGCTTTCCCAAAGAAAATATTTCCTAGCCTCGTAATCTTAATGATACAAGATTGTCTTGATATTTGTTATAAAGCATCATTTCTTCATTTTCTCCCATGGCTTCCAGACAAAATTTTCTGTGGCTCCCTGAACAAAACCCTCTTTTCCCCAAGTTGGACAGTTGCCTCCCTCTCACTTCTGCTCAGCTGAAGAATATTTTTTTTTTCCCATTTGCCCACAAGTTTTCATGCTGAGTAGAAAAAACATTTCTCAGGTCCAATCAAAAGAAGCAGTGGTTTCCATTCTGTGGTGCCCAGCTAATGTGTTATCACACCTTCACACATCAGACTGCCAGGCTGTATTCCAATCTTCCTGACCAATTCTCTGCCAACTTCCTTTACTTATCTGCATAAGTAAGGTTGCTTTAATTTTGCAAATGCCCTCTGTTTTTGTTCCAGTTTGAAGTGTTCAAAGACAGACAACCCTAGTTTATGTTTACTCTTGTTAAAGGCAGTCTGTTCTACAAGCACAGCAGAACCGAACCAAGACAGGGTGCCATTCATTTAAGAGTTGGACTTGATGATTTTTGTGTGTCCCTTCCAACTCAGAATATTCTGTATATTGAAATTTTACACTGAGGAAAGTGACCAAGACTCCAGTTGATGAATTTGCTAATATCAAACAAGTAAAATACTATCAAGCACAAGACAACTACAAATACGTCCTTCCCAGCAAGGAAACAACTCCCTGCTAAACCCTTTCCTCTCACTTCCAGCTGTAACAGCTCCCCTTCCAAGCACAAAAGAGTTGCTGTTGAACTGAGCTGTGTGGTGGTGTTGGTGTGACAAGGTGCCTTGGCAGTCCTTTTGCAAAGTCAGCATCCACGTGGGAAGCAGGCTAACATGTTTCTTGGACAATACGAGGCAAGGAGGGAGGGATTTGTACATATGGGGATTGTATAACTATGTTAAGAGGTATAAGATGGATGGGCAGTCTAGTAAAGGAGATGGTTTATATATGCAAGGTCAATAGCTAACTCAGTAGGATCATAGAAAATATCTTGCTGAACTGAGGAATGGGAAAGAGACACATACAGTACTGATTCAGCTGGCTGTTCTCCTCTGTGTCATTCCTTGATAGATTTACCATGTAGTTTTGCTTTGGTTTCCCCTGTCCTTTAGAGAGTGATTCCTTTTGTGATGATTTAACAAACACAATATAGCAATTCAAGATAGTGGATTGAAAGATTTGTGTTGCTGAATCTGCAACAAAGGCATCAAGTGCCAAATGTGCTTTCAATAACTTCCTGCATCTAGCTGAGCTAGTTGGTCAAAGGCATCCTCAAAAAAAAACCCCTTGGTCATATCTAGGCATGATTTGATCTACTGTCTTTTATTCCCTGCTATTTACTGCAGAGACGGTTCATTTCCACTTACAGCTTTGCTCCTCTACCAACTGTTGAAGCTGCTTAAATAAGCTGCACTCCAGTATTTGGACATTGCCCTGTGTTTTACTTGTTTATTTAGTGAAACTGCCACGTAACTAACCCAGCAGAGTCAGGAGTTATAAAGAAACTTTGACTGCAAAGTGTGTGTTTGGTTCAGCTTTCACCCTGACACAAAGCCTTTGCTTTCTGGAGGAGCAGACACTCTCCGGTGTACCTCGGCACAGTGCACACCAACTTCTCTTCAGTAAAGCACAACGAGGAAAAGGCAGCAAAAACTCCTATGGCATATAGGGGTGGTTTGTTGTTGTTTGTTTGTTTGGGTTTTTGGTGGGGTTTTCTTGTTGGGTTTTTTTGTTTGTTTGTTTTGATTTTAAAGCATGTGTGATTAACATAAACAAGTTGTTAATGTTAATTTACTTCAGTATTAGGCTCCTTCATACCTATATGATATATAAAGCTGTTTTGAATAGATTGGTCATTGGTCTCATTTATGTTATTGTAAATCCAAAGTGACTCCCTTGAAAACAGAACTTACAGTAAGTCTCCTTTAGTGTTCCTAATATTTAATTTGTCCTATGGTAGGTTTCTGTTCCTTACACTTGAAAATGCAAGTCAGTTGGTGTTTTTTCTAGGCAAAATTATTTGCTGAGGCTGTGAATATTTAAATTCATCTAAATATTGTAGTATATAAATTCTGTTCTATTGAATATTTTAGTCTGAACAAACACGACTTACAATGACAGTGTAATATAAAGCTCTTAATCTCTAGTTCAAACTATTAAAAGGAATCCAATTAAAGTTGTCAAAGAAAATAGTTGTATTATCAATTCAGTGGTCTGTTGCAAATAAGTGCCTGGTTAATATCAATGCCAGGAAATGTCACCATCAGTTTTACAAAGTTAGGAATGTCTTTCAGAAATAAGTCTTTCAGGAACTTGTGGAGGTTTCTTATTACTTGGAGGAGATTTCAGCGGGAACATGTCTGCTTGGACAAATTGACAAATCTTTAAAACTATATGTTTGCACCAGTAAATTCATTCAGAGATAGTTTTCCTAAAGAGCTTCTCAGCAGGGGAGCTATTATACATGCTCTAGCCTGAAACTTGAGCTGGCCAGAGAATGGAAATTATGTTTCACAGACAATTTTGAGATTTTGAAATTTGTTTTCATTCCAATTCAAAACAAAACCTTTTTCTTTTTTTTTTTTCAGAAAAAATAGTTGGTAAAATGATAGTTTCATAAGCATTTTGATTGTGACAGAATGATATTTTTGGAGGAAAGCTGCTCCATTAGATAGTTCTCCATCTGAAGTCTATTAAAGTTCTTATTGCCACATTGTCCAGACCTTTTTTTGTAATAAGAAAACTCTACAAATAGTCTAGTGCCAGAACCATGGTCTGTAATGCTGCTGCTTGTGGGCTTCTTGTTGCACCTTTGGGCTGTGGCAAGACCTGGAAGGTCCACATGGGTGTCTCTTCCTCCTTGGCAAGGTGTGAGCAGGAAGGAATGAGCATTATTTCTGAAAGAGCTCTCAAGGCGTGAAAGCAATAGCTTGCAGTTGAGTTGCCCTTGCTGCTGTCAGGCCCCCAAACACAAGAAATCCTCTGCCTGGCAGGAGAGCCAGCAAACAAACCAGGGCTGGGCATTAGTGCTGGCTCTTTTCACTGAAAGGAAATGACCCAAACAAGGAAATGTGCCTCTTCTCTGTCACTAACAGAGTAAAGCCCAAGTGAACAGACTCTAGGACACTTCAACATATACCAGTGTCAACAGCCTGTATCCCACAGGTCAAAAGAGACAGCGGTGACATGCTTTCAATGCCTCTGCTGAAATTTGGAAGAGTTGTGCAGTCCCAGGGCTATCTGAACAGAAGGGAGTCTCATTTTTCATCCATTCATAAAACTGTGGTCTATTTGACAGCAGGACCAGATGGAGGATGTCTCACTAACTGAAGACTACCCAAGGAGCTTTAGGTAATACCATGAGTGTTGGCCATACTGCACTGCATCAGTGCACAAGAGAGAGCAGCAATGAGGGTTGCACTGTATTCAGAGCAAAGGCACTAAGAGCAAATGCTCTCCTGCACTAGCTGCCCTTTCAACCCTCTGTGGGGACCTGGACAAAATGGATGAAGCTAAAAGACTTTACATGTGCTGCTGCCTCTTTGCTTCTGATAAGCAAAACTTATGGTGTGAGTTGCTAGCAATGAGAGGCAGGTGGCAGGTAAAGAGGTTGTTGGATGACAAACCTGTTCACACAGGTCTAGTGAGATTCTTGCCCTGCATGCTGTGCTCAACAAGAAGGAACAGTGTTTGAGTCCCTGTTGTATGTACACAAAGCCAGCATGTTGTCCGCAAGTGGGACATTCAGGCTTGGAGGGTAAATCTGGAATGTTTTTCTCCTTGGGATATTTCTGAACTGCAGTCACTAGAAAGTGTCATGTAGAAGCCACCCTCACTTGTTGAAAACTTGGTAGAACGTCTGTACAATATTATGGTCATCAAACTGTGTCTGAACCTAATTCATTGCATGTGGGATTAATTGCTTTAATATAAAGAACTGAATGCACTGAAGAGCTGCCAGAGGTTGTGGAGAAGATCAAAGAAGGTCAGATAAAAGGCGAAGTGTAGAGTTAGTAAGATCAATTGTAAATCGTAGTTCCTTCAGTGGAAGGACTCTTGCCAGCTCCAGACTGGGGCTGTGATCCTTAGGATATAGGCCTAGACAGAGCCTGCCCTTGATAGACATGGGAGCATTATGGTCCAGGCAGCTGCATGGTTTCATCTTCATCTGGGGCCAATAATTCAGTGTGATGGGCTCAAAATGTTTCAGTCCTCTGGGAAGTAAAAATCTCTCTTGAGAAACTGATAAATTAAGTGTCTTAAACTATTGTCAGAAACTCCATAAAAGCATCAGGAAAGAGGCACCAGCCTTCTTGGTAACACTGCCACCCTGCCATCTCCTGAAAGTCCATAACCACTGCAAAGCTGTTCCCATCACGTTGTGCCCACACACTCCAGCCCCACTCGAAGGCCAGGAATTCACTGCATTGTAAGGAGGAACCATTGCTGCTCAATACTGAGCATCCAGGGTGCAGAGCCCTCAATGCCTTGCACAGGACCTCACTTACCTTCAGAGCCTACCAGCATGAAGCTGCAGGGCACAGCTCCACCCTGCTGTTCTGTCAGGTGCAGATACACTTGGGGAACAAGCTCATGGGAGGATTGATAGAATATTTACATTATGGTGAGATAAGCTTCTAGATGAAAAAATGCCATGAACTTATTTTCCCACCAGCTATTTGCATCAGCTGTTCTTTGTTGGTTTAATGCCATCTCAAAGCATGTAAACAGCATGCTTATTGTTCAGAAGCAGCGAGCATCACTGAGTTTGGAACAAGAATGATTTTGGTGTTTTGGTGCAGATCTTCAGGAAATGTCATAAGGTAGAGCAAAACTTCAGCCCCTGCAGGGGTCACAACCAGTAAAGGCTGCCCATTCTGCAGGGCTGCACAATACCCAGCCAAGGGCTTATACAAGATCCAAAAAACTTCTTCAAGGCTCAGTCTGTGTGATGAGAGATGCAAGACAGATCTTATTGAACAACACAAGATGTTGCCATTAGGTGCACACAAGGCAAAGGATCAACTCCAACACCTGAGCTTCATTTAAATTTTTGCTGCCATAGCTACAGTGGTCAGGAAGAGAAGGGCAGTGTACCTCTGAACAACAGGGTTATGCTGGCAAGAATTCTGGTGTGAATAGCCAGATCTCCTTCGTGTTGTGTATCACTCTAGCAGGTTGGGCATGATCCCACAGGAGCCCTCTCCAGCATGATCCTGTCCTTTCCAGACTGACATCTTCAGGGTGTCCCTAACCAACACAAGGCAAGGAAGGGAGCCCACACTGAAAGCTGGAGTGGCACTGGGCACCCTCGTGAGGGAATTTGCCTGCATGTCTGCTTCTTGACAGCAATTGCCAGTGAGGCTGCAAAGGCACAAAGAGAAGAATCTGCAAGAGCAGAATCTTGGCAGACATCAGGTTTGATCTGCACCAGATTCACAAATATCTTTGGGGCTCTTCCCATCTTTACACAGGGCTCTGTGTCTGGCCCTGGACATTTTAGGACTGGTCTTCCCTGATGGGATCTGGATAAATTATCCTATTCTGTTACATGCACAAGGAACTCTTGATATATGCCCAAATAAAAGCCCTGTAATTATGGTACGTGTGTTAGCAAATTAGAACGAACTGAGTTAAAGTATTAGACAAGGCTGCAATTGCACGCTTGCTTTCTGCTGCTGCCTGGTCGGAGAGGGCACTGACACCAAGCGAAAAGCTTGGCAGCATGTGAGAAGGGCAGCTGGCTGGTACAGTGTCTATGTCCCTACTCAAAGCTCCTCAAGGTTCTGGGTGATAAAGATTAGAGGGACTAGAGTAATTTAAGCACAAGCACATCCAACTGAAATAATGAGCACATTTTAAAGCCTTTTATTTCCTTAAATAACATTGTGTATTTAGGCACCTCTAAAAGGGCTATGCCTACTTGGCACTCACCTGCCATGGCTCATTAAGGGCCTGCCTGGACTCATGGCAGAAGCCAGGATTGGTGTTGAGCACTCCAGAAATTCCTCACTAGCTTCAGTTCTGTTTGTTTTATTGCCTTTGCAGAGCAAGTCATCTAGAAGTCACTTTCAGAAGGGCCCCATACTAAAAACCGCCAAACACTCCATAGCGCTAAGTGGTGACTCAAACTGGTGTTATTTTCACCCAGGATATTTGGGGAAGTCAAGGCACTGTGGCTGGAGTGTCCCTGTAACCTGTGCTTGTGACTTCAAATGGCTTCCAATGGCTTTGACCTTCTCAGGTCAAAGAGATGGCAGTGCTTGAACAGTATCCATGGGTTTGCCATTCCTTTTTTTAATTAGCATTTCATTAATTAGTACTAATTTAGCAAATGAATGCCATGATTAGTTTAATTAGGACTTGAATGAAGGGGAAGGTGTGGGATATTGAGGAGTCTGCTCTAGTTGAAGTGAGGAGCTGCTGTCCTGCAGGGATGGAAGGTGCAGCTCAGGACTGGTGTGGGGCTGACCAGGATAAGTGGGCAGGCTGCTGAAGCCCATGGAGCCACTGATCAGGTCCCCAAAGGTAGTGTGCTTCAGGCTGACAGCCCTTTGCTGCAAGCAAGGGGGTCATGTTGGATTCATGTTCATATGAAGCCTGTAGAGGCTGGCAGAAATCTAATGGACAGGAGGAGACTTGGTCTCTCTGGTGGGAGTAGGGGAGCCTAAGCCATTATCATGGGGCTTTTGACTGCAGTGTCCCTTTGAAAATGAGCAATGTGCAAGATAGGCACCTTCAGAGACAGTCACAGCATCTGCAGAGTGTCCCAGTGACGTTCATCCTTCCCAACTTCTACCTGCTGCCGTCAAATCCCTGCACCCACCCTGTCTGTGTCCTTGACACAATCACTAGGGTCCTCCCCAACTCCTAGGGGAGAAATTGAAGTACAATGAGCAATTTTGTAGTGGCCTCTACCCATTATCACACTGCCTGTTTAGAAAAGAGGGTAAAATCTCTACATAGGGACTTGGACAAATACTGTCCAACATATGACCATGGAAACCTACCCATGTGCTAGGGTGCTGTTGGCACCAAGCAGGGGAGCTGAGCACTGATACGGTAACCTGGTATTGCTGCTTGTGGTATGGTTCAGACCTCTCCAAGAGATACAGTTCCGCCAGAGCCACTGAATCAAGTCAACTCCCACTGAGCAAATTTTACTGCTTTTATTGCAAAATATTACCCCAGCTAAGAGCTATTCAGTTGATGCTGCACGTATCTCATGGACTGCTGCAAAGTCCAATTAAATTAAGAAATTGTGAGCTCAATAATGGTCCAGAGGAAGCAGCAATTACTAATCTATTGTCTGATTCCTGCTTTATTTGCAGCAGGCATGGCTCCTTGACATTAGGCCTATGGAATCTGCCCATTAATAGTAGTTTTAAATAGTCAAGAGGTTACAGCAGTAAGGAATGTTAGCAAAAAAAGTCTCTGTGGAGTTTAAACAACCAGTATTTTAGGCAGGGCTTAGTAGGTTACTGTCCCTGCACAAACAACTAGAATGTGAGAGTCTGGGCTGGGAAATACTTAAACTGTTTGGAAAAACTTGTTTTGTGCAGCTTGAGAGTGTCCCTGGAGGCTGTGGCCCGATGCCATGGCTCCTGGTAAAGGCTGGGCTGCAGTAACAATGAAGCTTTTATGGGGAAGCTGGAGAACAATCAGAAACTTTTTGGTCCCAAGGGATTATGGGGAGGGGAGTTCCTGGGTTCATGATGTCTGGCACATTATGCACATTTCCACCAGGATTTGGGGGTGTTCTATGGCACGCAAGGTATGCAAATTGCTAAATGTGTTTTCAGTTTTGCTGTGTTGTGCTGTCCTTCTTGGGTGATTATTTTCTCTTCAGAGTAGCCAGAAGACAAGATGGGTTTGTAGCACAAGAGAAGCAATGTATTTGTCTCACAAGCAGTATTGACCTACGAAGAGCTCATCTCTGATTCTCCAGCATGCTCATCTCTGGGTGGCTGCAGGATATTCATTAATTAAACTTTCTCTAGAACAAAGCATCCTGAACAGAAAGGCATCTCTGATGGACATCCTTACCAGAGTGATCAGAAGAGGGTACATAGAAACTCGTTTGTTATTGCTATGGCTTATCATTTGCATGCTATAGCAGATGTCAGCAAAAGGTCTGGTAAGTCACTGAAGTACTCACTTCATCAGTGCTATAGCAGTAATCCAGATTTTTCTTCAAAGACATCACACTGCTGGTAATTAATTTGAGGGCTTTGTTACAGAAGGGAAGGCATTTCCTGTTAGACATAGACTTTCATTACTAATGGTGTTAGCTGCTAGAGAAAACAGGGCAGGATGGACCCTAAAGCCAAAGGAGAAATTCAGCCTGAGGGCGGAACTGTCACTATATGTCCATTCCAGCATCTGGTTTGGAAACATTAAACTGACCCAATGCCCATTGAAATCTCTGAAATGACTCCTGTAGATCTCAGTAGACCTTGGAAAGGAGCATCCAGAGGCTGAGGAGCAGGTAAGCCAGCTTGCAGGAGCAGTTGTGAGCTTGCAGTGGGCAGGCATGGCCACGCCCTGTGCCCTGAACAACATACCAGGACAGCAGAGGGCTGGGCAAACCCTTGTTTGCCTGGGCAAGGGAAATGAGCCGGGAGTGAAGAGCTTGGAAGTAAGCATTTTTTTTCAAATTACAGAAATGCGGGTACCAAGCTGAGACTGCCCAAAGATTGCAGGATTCAATGTGTTTTATACTGCTCTCTTTCCTTTCTCTGGACCCTCAAGGAAGTGAGCCAGTGAAAAGTGGGCTGGCTTGCTGATTTGTTCCCCTGCAAGGGTCACTTTTTCCCCATTTTGTGCATCTTCCCCTATCATTTGCTGAGGTTTAACCTCAGGCCTGCTTCCAGTTTGGATATACTGAATGGCCTTTAATGACAACAGCATGAACAAAACCCTATGAAGGCAAGATTTGTTATTTACAGGGGGTTAATTACCACATCAAGCATGTTTATTCACTTCTCTAATAACTTCTTAGGACAGGAGTAAGTACTAGCTTGACCAGATTCATCTGTGCATGTATTTTTCATGTAGCCATTTTTGCAAATCTGTATGTGCAGGATAGAAAGAGGTGGGGGATGCCCATCATTTAGACAATAACTCATGAGCTGTGTGCCTTTCTGCCTGAAATGGTATTATTTCAAGTCTGGTGCAAAATTGACTTTATCAATACCTTTGCTGCCTGTTTTTTTTAGGAAATGAGTAGATCATAAGTGAGTATTAACTACAGCACTGTGATCTATTACTCTGACATACTTGCCACAGGAGGAATGCGAGGCCTATGTCTGTTTCTACTACACTAATAAGACCTGATCATTATATTAGTGAGATTAAAAATCTGCAGTGGCAGATGCTGGTGCAAGCCCAGGATCTGAGATGTGAAGCTGTGCTTCTGTGAGGGTCCTACAAAGTTCATAGTTTACTTACATATTACTGATGACAACAAGTTGAACATTCACGCCATCAATTTGAATTAATAGCTTGATTTCATCAGTCTGATTTACTGATCTAGAGAGGTGACCAGTGGCCTCTGGTTTGAGGTGATGGATCACTTGAATATCTCCATGGGGACCAATATTGTTAAACACTGCCTCTGACTCAATGACATTCTTATATACACAGGTGGCAAATAGGTTTTCCTCAGCTGTTGATCGAAGCATAGGTTTAGCCACCTTCTAGGTTTTCAGTGGTCACTCATGTGTAAGGTTGACTGCAGTGTCCCTGATTTCCTAGCAAAGTACTTGCAATGGCTCAGTACTGTACTGGATGGGACCCCCCCACCATTCCTTAGGAATTTGTGCCAGACAGAACATACTGTACAACACAGAAGATTTTGTCACCCTCAGTGGAAGGAAGTTGTTTGTGTTAATGCTTACAGGTAATGTGAGAAAAGGCAAGCTCTTTACTTTAGAACTCACATTGTGCCATTGATGTACACAGTACAGTAAATATAAAAAACAAAGAATCCACTGTGGTATTTACCCTCACTGCAGATACATTAGCAAAATAGGATTATTTGCAATCAAATAAAATAGTATTGCTTTTAGGCAGAAATCCTGGGTGTTCAGTGAAATGTGCTCCTCGGGTTTTTTACCGTTTATCAACCCCAACACATTCCTCTCCGATGTTTTTTATGCCTTCCATTAATAGTTAATAGTTAAGAAAAACCTAGGGAAAACAAACACTCTATTCCTGATTGTTTATTCACCAGTCTCTTAGGAACCATAATTATGTCTCCCAGGAATTGTGTTTTATCATACTGTATATCTTAAAGAGCCACTTTAGGTAAAATAACAAGGAGTGCCTTATGAAGGAAAACTGGATTAATTTTAAGACTTTTTTAACCCTCTGAAGAATGGCTCTTTGTTTACTTCTTTAGTGCATGTGGCAACTTGCCCAAGTAAATACTATGCTGCATAAATACCAGAGATTGGTATTTATGATATTACATAAACACACTCTGAATAATGAGTCATTGTAACAGTGAAGAACATGAGCAACATACATTGCAGTCAATGCACCATTCCTCATCACAGTAAAAAGTGGCACTGAAGAACTGTAGTATAGACTGACACTGAGAATGGAGAGGAAAAAACTATAGCACTGTTTAGCACATCAGAGTTTAATAAACAAAGCAGAAAACAGCCAAAATAGGAATTTGATGAGGGTAAGAAACAGCAGGTGAGTCATCAATATGCAGGGGTGAGGAATCAGTGGTTAGGGGTTTTTTTGGGTTGATTGGCAGAAGGTTCATTGCTCTTTAAGCTGAAGTACCTCATACTGCTGTCACCAGGAGCTGAGCCCTCAGCGTTCATGCTCCTGACCCATAGTGATACAGGTCTGCCTGTGGCCATAGGATGGTGATTCCAGTTTTTCACTCATGGAGCCACCTTTCAAATTTCTGGAATCTTAGTTTCTCCATCTATAGTTTTATTGAATATTTACCTGCACTTCAGCGAAATTCTGTGTGTGCCAGGATTTGTTTAAACAGAAGTGTCACTGTGCCACACTTTGCATTACTGTCAAATGATCTGGCTACTCTGCTGCATGGAGTTCACACTTGAAAAATCAAAACCCTAAAGGGAGGATGTGTATACCAAACCTTCTCTTTTAAAGCCAGCAGGGTATTAACAAACTTAATTTTTCCAGTACATATTGTGGTCTGTCTCATCCAAACAGAAAAAAAAACCAAACAAAAAATCAAAAATACAAACACTCAAATCCTCAAAGGTTCACTGAACCCCCACTTTCAAAATGATGATAAAAATTCCACCCAAAATAAAGCACAAACCTAAAAGCATGATTTTTTTAAAAAATTTTCCTCTTTCCCTGGAGCAGTCACAGCCCTTGAGGAACAGCAGAGAACTCCCAAAGACAGAGCATATCCACAAAGAAGGTGGTTAATCCTCCTAAAATCCAGAAGTTCGGAGGTGCACTATGCTGGGTGCACCTCCCTCCCTGAGTGTGGGTTTGCACATTGCTCCTTGTGTTTGCTGGGGTTTGCTGTCAAAAATAGGCATTTCCTAGGGGTGAATAAAGGATGAATTGAGGAATACCCCTGCTCTCTCACCAGAGAATATAGCATTGGATATCCCCAGTGGCCTGGCAAAGTTCATGGGTGTATGGAAACCTCTGGATTACTACATGGTTATTAGCTGTTTATTGTGGTTATTAAACCAAAGCTTATTCCTATATTTTTCCCCAGTTTTACTTCTTTAGTCAAACACACTGGATTCAAATAGAGCTGTGTTCTGATGTTCTAGGTGCCACATGTTATTCCATCTCATACACAAGGCCATACCAGAGGAGTGGAACAGTCATTGACATTTTTTTAACCTTGTGCTTTACAGTTGGTGTACAAAATAGGAGTCTGCTGGTCTGCAAGGAGTAATGTTCAGAGGATGTGTTCTGGGCCAGAACACAAATGCATGGCAAGATTTGACAAGGCATTGCTAGCAAGTCTGCAAATGGCTGGGATGCCCTCTGTGCCATTCTGGATGACAGAGGATTTTATGCCTGGGCCACTTGCAGACAGCTGCCTGAAGCAGTGCAGGCCCAGGCAGAAAGTTACACCTTCAAGGTTTGTCTGTAATACCTATTTTCCCAGAAAAAGACAAAGCAGTAATGTACACTAGCAAAGTTGAGAGAACAAGAAATATGGTCAGATTTCAAATTCAATCACAGCTCCATTTTTTATTTTAGTATTCTTGAACCAGCAACACTGCCCAAAGCCTTCAGTTTCATGGTGTATGATGCTCTTCAAACATATACTGGGATATTGTGCCAAGATATCTCCCCTTTGTTTGGATTTTGAAGCCATGTCTTAACTACCAGTTATCTCAAAACACATATTGAGACCTGTCCCAGGCAACTTTAATCTGAATTCTTTCCTCATGTTGCTTGGGGTCTTCTGTTCTCAGTTCCTGGGAGTCTGGGTGATGAAATGGCAGACCGAGGTCAGCACCAAATCCTGATAACAAGCAAGCCCTATCCAAACCTCAGAGGAATCACTGGGAAGGCTTGGCTGGACAGCTGTCATTTTGACTCAGGTCCACAGATATTAGGAAAATAACAAAGGGGACAGAAAGAAATAGCTTGGTTAACTTTGAGGGGTTATTCTTCCTGTCCTTTAGAAGGAACAAATATATGGCCTTTGTTACAAATCTGAGAAGTTTTTGTGTTCCCAGTCAGCTATCATAGCAATGTGCCTGTGTGATGAAGGCAGAGTTTACAGGTTTAAAATTTCTTTTTCGGTATAGTTCATTGCAGGGAAGTGGGAGTCACCAATCTTCTCTCTAACATGCTAGTCTGCTTGGCATGAAAGCATTCATACACTTAGCTTAAGCATGAGGGTCACACTAACAAAGAATGATAGCACTGCTTAAGTAGGTAAGTTGGTTATTTATTCATTTAAATGCATGCAGATACGAAACAGCTTCCCCACCTCTGACTAGTTTGTGACTTTTATTCTGTTCTGTCTTGTTCTTTCATTTTGTACAAAAGGATGCAGGCACTATTTCACTGACAATTGCTTTGGAAACACAGCCCTCTGTAGTACTGTCGTGGTTTGGAAAAAAGTAACCTTTTTCAGTAAGAACATTTTGTAATTAGGGATGGGAGAAACCTTGCTTCCAGAGAGAAAAGATCTTTGTCTTTCTACTAGAACAGTTCATCCTTAAAATACTACCCCATGATACAGACATGAGCCCTTGAACGACAGTTGCAGGAAAAACTGTAATCTAGAGAAGGACTGTCACAGTAAACAGATATCCATCCCAGGCAGCTGATTTGCTGTGACATTGAATCCATGAAAGAACTGTATTTTTTGTAGAAAGTTTCCATGGCAAAACAGAAGAGACTCCTCTTCCCAACAAAACTAATGAAAGTCTACTTTTAAAGGTGGTAAACTGACCAAAGATCTCTAGGTTTTGTTCCTCTGTGTTGTTGATGAGAAAAAGAGTTGTTAAAAGAAAGACAAATGAAGTAGGGGGAAAGGAAACATCTGGTGTTTGATTTTAATTCCTGTTATTTCTTTTTTTTTTGTCTTTTACTTCTGTTAATAAACTAGCTTTTTTGCCTTTAAGGTTTTAGGCCTACTTTGCATTTCTTCTCTTAATCCTTATCTCACAACAGCGAACTGAAGCCACTCCATTAATTAGTGTTTCTGCCCAGTTAGCAAACTTAACCCACGACAAGTACCTATTGAAGAGGAAAACAGGCAAAAGACTGCTTTTCATTATTTCTGCATGAGTAAACTGCACATCCAGTGCAGGCACTCACTGTGCCTGTAGAAATGTACATGAAAAATCCTGTTCCAGGAAAGAAGTATCTATGTGGGCCTATTCCACAGGCAGAACTTACAAGTCATTTTAGATTTTAACCTTTTCAGAAGTTCAGCTGCCTACAAGGCCATTATGTTTGGGCTCCTTGTCGCAGGTATTGCTGTACAAGCGAGTATCCATGTGATTGCAGAACAGAGAGAAGAATGATGGAAACTCAGCATACAACATTTGTTGAAATGGCTTAGAAGAGGATCCTATAACTTGAAGATTGTATCATGGCTCCTCAGTGGTCCTGCTTCCTTCTGCCACTCCCCACATAGGCAAACAAAGCAAATTCCGTCTCCCAATTTCACCGGTTGTTGTTTGTACAACAACTGGCATTTTCCAGATATCTTTTCTGTTACTTTTCAAGGACCTTTTCTGTCATTTTAGTTTATTTTGAAAGCAAAAAGATAAATAAATCTGCAAACCAGACATGGCCAAGTGTTAATCGAAGTTGTCTGGCAGGGAATTTGGCATGCAGTTACCAAAGCAAAAGACTTGTCTCTTTTCTTGACCAGTTCAATATCAGATTTTGGGGATCCCAAAAAATATAATTGCTCCATAGAAAAGAATATGTCTCCCCTGTATTTCAGCTATCCTGAGGGGTAAGAATGGTTCATATTAAGAATTTTCTACTCCATAGATAATGTTTGTTAAAAAAATATTTAAAGATCCTCACATCAAAATGATGCATGGACCACATCCACAAATATATTACATTAAGACAAGATGTATAGCTATGGATGTATTTAGACAGGGAACAATGAAAAATTATTTAATTGAATTTTGTACAGTTCTGCCTAGAGTTAAACCTCACTAAAACGAAAAATTGCATTTTAATTCTACAGTTCATTAAGTCACCAGCAAGGCACACTCTGCCACTACCTGAGGAGTTGAGAACTACCCCAGACAGAAAGTGGTGGCTGCAGAGGAAGTGCTGGTAAGTCAGAGGGCACTGAGGCTGGAAAGTGTGCCTGTATGACTGTGGGCACACATCAGACCTTTATCCAAATGTGTGGAAACTCCATCTTTCCCTACAGTCAGAGGACAGGAGTGTCACCATTCCTGCCACCCACTGCCTGACAGCAAGGAGGGGCAGGCATGGGTCAACATTCAGATTTTCTAGTGGCATCATGCAGTTGTCACCTGCCCTATTCCAGCTGGGACAAGATCCACTGATCCACAAGCACTTCCATGCTCTGCATGTCGCCCTGGTCTTGCTGCTCTGGTACATCCAGCAGTCCAGGGTACCTCATCCATTCTCATCCCCCACAGCTCACTGAGAACATTTGGCCTTGGCTTTTCACCTCTATGAGGTCTTGACTCCTTTTCTTTCAGCCAGATATCTGCTTGGACAGAGGGATTAAAGTGTCCCAGGCTGACTGCAGGTGAAAGAAAAATATACATGAGAAACTCACTGAGAATAGGCAGCCTGATAATTATGTTGTCTGTTATATTTATATATTTCACTTTTTCTGGTACTGCTTCTAATTGCTGGGCTGTGGTAGGATTGTGCTCTTGAATTTCTAAATATAAATATGTTGAAAAAACTACTATTTCACCCAATGCTGTGCAGTATATCCTTTCTTATGCAGATGTCTGTGAAATTACTTATGTACATTTTAGCATAAGACTTTTAGACTAAACACATATGAATGTTTATTTTCCCACTCCACAGAAGCTTCTGTTTCTCTGCACCATTAAGGATTTACCCCATCTCTGTGGTGCAGCTCACTTGTCCGAGTTGAATTCATGATAAAAATTTACTGGAGAGTATCAGAAGAAAAACTGAGTACCAAAAGGTACTAAGTACAAAAGGTACTCAGCTACTTGGTAGCTCTACAAGAGATGTGATGTCAGAGATGTGTAAGAGCAGCCACAGATAATAAACTGCATAATAATCTGGATGATAAATGACAGCAATGTCCTGGATAGTTGATACAGTTGATATTGCTGAAAATACCAGAACCTCAAGCCTTTGGACAACAGTTAGATGCTTCATCATGCAATGCCACAAGTATCAGTGCATTTTAGGATAACATGCTTAGTGTACTCAGGTGTATTATTCACAGAATATTTTCTATAAAATCAGTACTTTATTCTAGTAAAAAAGATCTCAGTGCTCTTTTCAGATACCTCCAAGTGAATCACTAGTCATTCTTGCTCACTGACGAGGTCAACTGAATTTTTCCCTATTATCAAATGCTTTAAATTCAGCCTGTAAACTGAAGAAAACAGGCAGTGTTTTCATATTCTTAAGTGTGCTAATGAAGATTCTGCAGCTGGATGTTATTTGACAAGATGATTATTTGCATTACTGCACGAGTGTAAATAGAATTCAAGCCCATCTCCCATCCTTGCATTTGGCTCTCCATGTAGTGAAGGTCTTTTGGTTTGTTTGCAAATAGTGTGCATCTGTGAAATTGGATCTGTTGATTAAATTCCATTTTTTACCACCTCTATAACCTTAACTAAACCTGACTTAACTTCTTTTTTAAGAGAACAGATCAGCCTCATTGATGATATTATATGAGTCAGAGACATGTCAGAGACAAGAAGGGTGATAGCTGTTCTGCTGCAATCACAGGCACTCAACTAGGATTTATGTGCCATCGTCAATGGAACATGCTCAGACTTGAAGGACTAGTGCTGACCTTCCCTTGCTAGCTAATCATTTATACACTCCTTGTTTTGAGTGCTCCACCTTAAGGTTTCTCATGACTCACTTTCTCTCTGCAGTGAACAAATAAAGGCTGAAGGACACTGTATACTTCCAAGTGTGCAACCTGTCCCTTCACACTCTCAGCAGCAGAAGCTCTCCAGGCAGCAGTGCTATTTATTGTGATGTGACCTCAGAGAAACAGGACTTAGAGAGCTGAGAGGATGGTGGTGTTCTGGTTGTTTGAGGCTTCTCTTGATGAATGACAACCCAGTACTCTCACAGGTGCTATGAGGAAGGAATAAAGTTCCTTTGCTTTTTGGGGACAGGGAAGTTGGACATTTATAGTTCACCCTCCAAAGGAACAAGGAACCCCAAATATTCAGATAGATTACCTTGACCACAGCAAAAGGCTTGTTGAAGCAAAATGAAACCTGATTACATCTCATAGGAAAATGTATATATAATATAAAACATATCCAACACATACAATATCTACAGTATAATACACAATTTGTTATTGTATATTTCAGGTTCTATCTTAGCTATGCATTATACATCAGGTGGGTATATATGCATGTATACCCATCTATCCATACAGACGTGCATATATATGTGTGTGTGTGCTTATGAACACACCTCTATTAAACCATTTTTGTTCACTGTATATGGCTGAGAGTTCTCAGGGTGACTCCCTGAATGGGCACTGACAGACATGTTTTGTGTCTGAAGGGAACCATAAATCAAGGAGACCTGTTTCTGTGTTGTTCAACCCAACAGGCACTCAGCTGCCAAGGATGCTGCTGGTAACTCTTATCCCCTCTGCAGTGACTGGTGCATTTGCTGAGAGGAGGTTCTCACGCTCACATCCCCACTTCCCTTGCACTTCTTTTGGGACAAATAAACAGTAAGTAGTTGCAAATGCTTTGAACGTACAAAGAGTGTACAGGGATGAATATTAATAATATGTTGCGGAATATAGCAATAATGAAAAAGACTCAATATTGCCATTATTAAGACATACAGCAGTTCACAAACAAGACAACAAGCTTGACAAACTTAGTGGAAGCAGAGATGAGAGGACATAGGTACAAGAGTGTGCAAGGAAATTCCACCTTGCCTTTGTCTTCCCTTGGGTAGCTCTTCCCCAGGAAGCTTTGCAGGGAAGAAATGGATGGGAAAGCTTCCTCCAAAGAGAGAGTTTATCTGCCTGGAGCAGGGTTAGTTTGGCTTTGAGGTCAGAAGCAGAGGGAAGGGAAGAACATCTTTTGGCTTATGTTCAACAAAGGTTGTTGGGCTGGGGCTTAATTCTAGGGGCTTGTGATAGGCCTAAATGGGTGGGTAACGCAAAATGTCATAGGAAAAAAGGAGGGAGATGTGTCCTGACCTGCTAAGAGCACTGCTGCCCTCATGGTCCCTGGGTGAGACACATCTAATGGGATGGAGCTTCACCACAGCAGTCACGGGGAGCAATGTGACAAAAAAGGCACTACGGGTTGGTCCAGTGTGAGAGAATAACTTAACTGCAGGGCTGTGATGCAGAGAAGGATGTGGTTCTTTTAATTCCTTCCCCATGTCCCACTGTTTCCTTTCTAGGCACACACAAAATCTTCCTGTGCCCCTCACAGCTCAGCTTTTATCCTCTCCTTGGCTTTTTGTCCTTTCTCTGTTGTAGAGCCAAGATCATCAGTACCCACACCTAGTGCAGTGGGGACTTGTCCATATTGAGTTAAATTTGCCTTTTTTGGCTATTTCTCCCTATCTAGGATCCATATGTTGAGCAAAACAATTGAAAATTGGGTTAGTTCATAACTTTGGCATGGGGCAACAGGAGGCAGAGCCAGAAATGGGTTCCTCACAAAAGGTTGTATTTCACACTTGTGCACACAGTTATGGTGGGTGAACTCACTTTAGTGAATTTACAGTGTGTGATCATAGTACAAAGCTGCACACTGGAGCCCAGGTTATGAGTCTCGTCCCTATCAGACAGGAAGGTGCTAGAAAGGCCTGAGACTCATGAGCACCTTGTCAGATCTTACCTGCCTGAGATACAAAGGACGTGACCTGCCCTCCCATCAGCTTTTAGAGCCAAACTCCCCCTGGCTTCAGAGGACGCTTTATGTGTGTAAGGAACTGTGGCAAGGTCAGGGCTAGATTGCCTCACATCACCAAAATATGAATTCATAGGTTCAACCTAGAGCAAGGGTTGTGCAACAAAACTAAATGGAATAATATAAAAACTGGAAACTGGAATGGACTGTAATATTACTGGAGGAAGTACACCAACAGCCTCACAGGAAAATGAGGCACAGATTAATGCAGTCAAATTGATCAAAGATTCTTTTTTTTAATCACAGACATGGCCTTAGACCTTTCCTTTGCATACTAAAGATACCACCTTTGACACTGTGAGGTGCATTGCAGAACCACATCTTTTAATGAAAGTTCCCAGGCAACCTGCCAGTTCTCTGCAAACAGATAAATTTACGGTCTTTCAGGTACAAACAGGCATGATTTGTGATCTGGAGGAGGATGTGGTTCTTTCTATTCATTCTCCCTGTCCCATTCTAAGCCTTCCAAAGCACACACCAGCATGGCCCAGCAATGTAATTGTCCCGGGTCCGGTAACCTGGTCCACTCAAGGTTACGTAAGTACTTTCAGCAAAAATAAGTAAAATTTCCATAAGCACAAGCTATATATCATTCTGCAAAATACCATGTTGGCTTCACTGGTATAAGTCAAGACATCCAGCAACTCTATGACTTATTTCTGCTACTGAATCTGTGCTCTTTTGTTACTTATAATAATTTTAAACTCTGTAAACACAGAACGTTTTTTAACAGGGAAAATTCCTCTCTCAAAATTGGAAATGTATTTTCCTATACTGATCTTGCTCCAAAATAAACAATGTTCACCCTGGAAATGGACCTGATTCTAAGTTCTTGTGCTATGCTGAATAAATACGTCTCTCCAGATGGGTGCAGACAGCCCTGAACTTGCTTTGCTGGCACTCTGTGCTGTTGGATGTGTTCCACAGCCTTGTTCCATAGCACCGCACCCCAGCTGGTCTCATGTTCATGGGAGCACCAGGCAACAGGAGAACAACATTTATCAGAAATCTCCTCTGGTATGACAGTGATGACATGACTGCTCTGTGGTCTGGGGGTACATAGGCAAAATCAGCTGCCATCCATGTTGAGATATTAGAAAAATTAAAAATGGAAACCACATCAAGTCCCAGGTATGCTGGAATGGGTGTGACAAATTGACAGATGCCGTGATTTATAATGCTCTTTTGACAGTTTTCTGTCAGCTCAGAGAGAATAATTAATGGTATCCAGGTATATTGGGCTCCCAGTTCATGGCAATATTACTCAGGGGCTCTAAACAGGGTAAGTTTGGCTACTTTCTAGATTTTCTACCTCTAGTAATAATATAAACCCTCTGTGTACCAGGGAGGGAGAGAGGAAGATGTGGAAACTGCTGCATGCACAATAACATTTAGGAAATCTTGTGCTTAGTTATTTCACTACCTGCTTGGTAATATGTCTTTGTTTGGTTCCTCCATTCAAGGGTCTCAAAATACCTCATAGTAATTCATTGAAGAACAGTAATATTTTTATTAGTTCAACTGATAGACAAATAAACTCATATTTAAATAAACAAACATACATGGGGCCACAAAGATCTGTCTCCATTCTAAAATAATCTGCAACAGAAGCAGTAATTTTCAATGCTAAATATGGTCTAAGTGCTACTCTGAGTTCAGGTAATTGGTGCAAGGTCCTTTGCTTGTCTTCTCCAAGGGTACCAGGGCAGCAAACTGTTTCTCATTGCTGCTCCAGAAATGCAGGTTGAAGCACTGAGAAGTAGTTTGGCTCTCTTAGCTGCCAGTTTTGAGAAACTAAGAAAGCCTTGAACCAAGGCTCCCAGTTTTTACCAAGGCTATAAAATCACATTTTCCTTCTTGTAGCCAGTATTGTCTCACAAATAGTTTTGATTGCTCTCTGTAAAACCTTTTTCTGCCTTTGGGATATTAATGTTGGCATATAGGTGTTTTCAACCTTTTCTGGAAAATTTAAGTTGCTCTGAAAAGGGAATTAAGTAGGGAAGATTTTCTACAGTTTTAAAAATCCAGAACTGCAATACCCATCCTCTAAGAAATGCTTTGTGATCCAAAGTATTGTTGTCTGTCATTGCATTGGCAATTCTTCCTTTGTCAAAACCTTTCCATTTTTCTTCCTAGGATATTAACACAGATACAATCATCAGTTGAAGCATCTAGTGAGATAAAACTTGCTTCTAAAACTAGGTTGGCTGGAAGGGACATCAAGTTATTATCTTGCATTTTTAGTGGTAATTTTTTAGGCATTAAAAATTATCCAGATTATTGGTTTTGCCTCCCTTCCAATAATAAGGACAAAATAAGGAACTGTTTCACAGTGATCTTGGAAGAAAAAGAGTGGGATGTTTTGTTCACTGTGTAGGATTCATTCTAAATTAATTGTTATTTCCAGACAACCTCTTCATTGGGCGTTTTGCCCCTGCTGTCTCCCTGGCTGTATGGTGTTAACCTAAAGATGATTTGAGATAGTTACAAAGTGGCTCAAACTTTACCCTACTCAAGTTGAGTTAGTGGAAATTCAAATGACACTTTTCCCAACTTTCTTGACAAAAGTGCTGCTTGCCATTACCACACCTGATTGTGTCCTTAAACCAAAACATTTCCAGTGCCTGATGTCCTCCAAGGTCTCCAGAGCTACCAGCTGTGATGGCCAAGGCTGTTGCTTGTTGGTACCAAGCTGATGAAAAGCTACCAGTCATTATTGCTCTGTACAGATGCACCAGAAGTCAGATGTGTCTCCATGGGCCCCAAAAAAACCAAGATTTTTGTGCAGGTGCGTGGCTTGGCAACAGCTGCACATCAGAGGTCTGGGGCCCTCTTTCTAGCATGGCATGGGGCGCCCTTTAAATTAATGGGACACTTGATGTCCCAGCCAAGATGAGGCTTTTGAGTGGTAGATGCAATTAGAAGCATGGGTTTCAAATTGATAGTTTTAACAAACTTATTACCTGTCATGGACAGTCCTAAAGCTCAGGTAGACCCTTCACTGTCACTTCCCTCTGAGTACACAGAACACTAACATGGCAGGATCAAGCCTGGGTCACACATGACACTGCCACTGTCACAGTGTCCAAAGCTCTCCTAAGTGGTGGAGCAGGGCTCCCTTGCTCAACCTTGCACTGTGGAGCAGGGAAAACCCACATGTCATTTCAAAGGACATTTTTATTTTTAAGAAACCTTCTGTGGCAGTGGCTGTTACTTGCAAAACAAGCTTTTTCTGCTATGGATTTTTTCCTTGGCAGGTAAGTTAAAGTAATTATGGATGTAGGTATACAGCTGACTTCTGTGTAAGAAAAGAATACATAAAATCTGCTGCAGGCAGGAGGCTGCTCTGCCAGTGCTACTGCCCCGTGCAGCCAGGGCTGGGGCACTTGCAGACCAGCACAGCCCCACCCTCAGCCTCACAGCAGCAGAGCTCTCTGGGGTGCTCTGTGCCAACACCAACTCCCTTCAGCCACTGCCAAATTCCTTGCAGGGCCACTATTTTCCTGGTATCATGGCAAAAGCCCTTGGGGAGGTGGACTTACAGCTCTCAGCAAGCATCTCTGCCAGGCCAAGCATCACCTGGCCACTGCCCTTGGCTGCTGGGCCATTCCTGGCAGAGGTGACTCAGAGGCAGGGAGCCCTGTGAGGGCCCTGGCACAAGCCTGCCCTGAACCACTGCCTACAAACTCCTGCTCTGCCCAGCTCACCCTTCCTGCCACCTTTCCCCCAGGGTCCTAACTCCCAACTTTGTTGCTCTATAAACATAATAACAATAATTATTCTCTCATTGGACACATAGCCATCTTCTTTGTTTGCAGGCTTAGATAAATATTGTTCAAATCATGGAGTCTGATTTGTGAGTCAGGACAATGGCAGCCCTCCGAAACCTCCTGCCCATGGAGTGTGCTTGTGTGAGAAGGAGTTTCACTGTATGAAGAGTAAGAAACTGGAAACCAAGTGAATTAAATACAAAGCAGATAATTATGTATAATTCATTTACTGACTAATGATTGCACCTTGGTAAGGAGCTTCATGAATTCACTTGACTCTGCAAGGTTCTCAAAAACAATCTCCCTGCTACAAGATAAAAGCTGGCTGACTTCTTAACAGACCAGTGTTTACATTATTGTTATTGTAAGATTCTACATTTTTGGCTCATTTTGTATTATATCTCATGGCCATTCACTTTTCCTGGGTTCATCTGGTGTCTCTTTGACAGTTTCAATTGCTCAGTGCTGGTCAAGGCTGGGTGTCACTGCAAACTGAAGACATCGTTCTGCTCCTGAAAGCAAATAGACATGGCTTTTCTCTCCTGTCTGCTGCAGCCAAACCTTGCCATGGAGACTGCGACTTTGGCAGGGAAGCAGCAGGTCGCAGCTCCCTTTTCCCCACTGCTGGGGTCCCCAGAAAACTGGCACACTTCATGGTGTCACCCAGTTGCCACCGAAGCCTGATGCCATCAGCACCTTCCAGCTGAACTCCAGCAGGCATTACCAACCCCCACCTACATACACCTGGGTGGATTTTGGGTTGAAGATCCAAAGACAAAGCCTTTATGGGGTGAAAAAGCTTGTGCTAACCCAATGAAACCCAGCAGCAGTCTCAGTGTTGATGTCATTCTTAAGACTGCAGCCTGTGTGATGTCACTCATGCCTAGCACTCCCAGACCCCAGTGCCCTGGACAAGCAGGGCGTGGACGCTGCATCTGCAGTTCCAGGGTGGAAGTGTGAACCACGCTAGGCAAAGCCCCATGCCTGAGGGCTCACTCAGTGTTGCCAAGCAGCAGAGCTGCTACCCAAGGTGACATTTGTTCCAAGTGGCAGAAACAGAAGTGCTTTTGCAGTTGTGCTCCCCATGAAATCGCTAGACAGATGTGGAGCCCCTCTCCTACCCCTCCCCTCCACACTCAGTTAATTGCTCATGACCTCTGTGATGTTGGTTTATCAATCAACAGATACTTGGCTGGGCCGTCACGTAACTGGGAACCACAATTTTATCAGTCGGTTTAAGCACAGGGTGCACGAGAGGTAAAATGCTGCAACATTTGTGCTTGAGGCAGAGGGCTACGTCTGCATGCACTGGAAGAATGTACTTCTCTATGAGATGCAGTTAAAGACTGATTTTGGGAAAGGAAAAAACCAAGAATGACATAAACTTAAGGGAATAATAAGGGAAAGGGGAAGTTATTTGGTAGTTTGAATAGAGACAATTTAATAAATGACATGATCACACTGAAGGAGAAAAATCCAATAAGGTGATTACACTTGCATACACTTTCTATCATTACTTGCCATCGTGTTTGAAGAGTCACTGTGAAGCTGAGCTCACAGCTGCTGGTAAAACAGCCACAGTGCCTGATGTAACTCCCATTGCTGCAGAAACACGCACTTGCAGGTGTCTCCTTGGAGCTGCCTCCAGCCTCAGTGCATGAGCTCACTCACAGCCAGCGACCCCCTGCACACTGGGCCTGGCAGGTGCTGGCCCTGGCTTTTCAGCCCTCCTGGGCAAGTGTCAGAGGTGCTGCTTTCTACATCCCTGGCAGCCAGATAATGAAAACAGCAGCAACAACAACAAAAAAATGTAACCCTCTGCTCTGCTACGTTTGATTTGAGCAATTTGTAATGAGAAAAGTCAAAACCAGCTCATCTTGTTGATATGAGTATTCCCACTGACTAAAATGCACTTTAATTTTGAGCCTGTGCAATCCATTTCTGACGAAGATCTGGCAAGCCAGGACAGATTTCGGTCCATGAGATACTTGCAATGTGATAGTATTTTACCTGTAGGTGGATCTTCATTTCAGATACTGAGTTGCAGAACCAATGAGCCTGATTCACTGCTCTGTTACTCCAGTTTTTCAGTGGAATAACACCACTGAATCATCAGGAAAGCTGAAATAACAATGATAAAATGGGAGCACTGTGTCAAAGTTTGCAGCGAGTGCATGGAAATGACTAGCTCCCTCTTGCAGAACCATTAACCTATATGGACTTTTTTTAGTTTGAAATATATCAAAAATATGACAGTGTGCCTAGGCTAAAGTTTTACACGTCAAAAAAAGAAATGAAAATCGAATATAACAGCTAGCATGGGAATCCCTCAGTATCTCTATGTCATAAGTAATATATTACTTTCATTCAGAAGAAGAGGATTTTTAGAAAAGCTCTTAAATAGCTTCTAAGAACATGCAAGCTTTTATGTGGTTAATTTCTATGCACCAGCTGGGCACCATGTAAAACTTAGAAATAGGACAAGTTAAAAATACAGTCCTGGACTTTTTTTGATTTATGAAAACACTCATTGAGCAGTTGAAAACAACTGAATAATTGTGAGGTTTTTGCAAGTAATGCAAAAAAAATTAAAAAAAAAAGGAAAAGCCAACTGAAGGTAGTAGGCAAGCTTGCAATCAGTATTTCTAATTACAAAGTGTCTATATAAAACAATGTAGCATCATAAATAAAGGCCAAATTTAAATGATGCAATAGGCCCAGTAGAACAGCATATAAACATGGACAAAAAAGTCACCAAGAGAAAAAGTTGTAAATTATCTACATTTTTCCAATAATAGCAACAACAACAACAAAATATAAAATAGTGGTGCTTTGTTTTATTTTATGCAACTTTTACAGTATCCCTGTCTCAGTGCCACCTGACTCTCCTGCTTGTGTTGTAGACCTGTCTGCCTTGGGTGATTCCCAGTCAGGATGTTAGAGCTAGTCCTGACAGACCGTCAGACACACTGATAGTGTGGCTGGTGTGGGAGCCTGTGGCTCAAACAGCAGGCTCAGATTAGCTCTGTCGTTTGGCTTATCAATGACTCATGGCCATTGCCATTATGGAAAATGGTTTCCAAATGCCACAATGTGAGAGGTTGTTGAGCCTGACCCAGTAGGGCTTGGTGAGCCAGATTTGCATCAAATTTAAGCTATGGAGCTTGAACAGGGACTAACTGAAGTGCTACATGGGGCACTGTGCTCTGTAGTTCTATGATATGTTTAGATACACCCTAAGCTCTGCCAACCTCGGAAATGCTTTATGTAGGACATGGTAAATGGGAAACTCCAGGGCTATGGAACATCCCCAGTGCAGCACTCCTCTGACTGACACCTGTGCAAGAGCACAGCAGGATTATGTGCTGCCCTCCTCACAGAAATGCTCTTCAAATAAAGCCTTGCATGTAACTAAAGAAGGTGAAGAGACATAATACCTTAAGGAAATGTTTTTATTTATTCTCCTTGGGTGCATATATGGCAATCACCCATGCAACGTGATCCAGGATGTTGAAAACCATTTCATTATGTTCTATAAATAAAGGACTGATGTGGTTCAATTGTATTAATTATGCAATTCTTCTAAGTGGTGTAGTCAAGGGCAAACGTAGGCAATGGGCACTCCCTTTGTAGCTACTTCTGCTTCTGTGCACTTCTAGTATTTACCTGCTCTTTGTATACCACAGACAGATGAATCTATCCACTTTTATTTACCACTATACCACTGACTCCTCTTTGGCCCGGAGCTTTTCCTATGCACAGATGACATAATGAAATAGAAAATGGACGTCAAGACACTGCTGTGTGTTAGTCTGTTGTGCAAGATATGTGGCTATACAGTAATTTTGAGCAAAGCAGCAGGTTTAAACAATGTTTAAACTGACACTATTATTATGCAACAATGTTAATTATGGCCAGGAGAGTATTTGAGGTTAGTTGGTGCTGTGTCCACTTTATAATAATACAAAGAAAAGAATGACTAAACTGTGCCCAAGCTAATTGTATCCATTTGATTTTATCCCTGCTCTTCACCATTGTAAGTCACTTGTATTCTGAGCTGTAAGTTTTTTTGAGGGGTTTGGGTGCATTTGAGCTAAATACAGTGGAGCTTGGCACTGACTGGGCAGCTGCAGGTAAAATTGCAATAGCAGCACTAAGAACAGCAATAATAAATACAGCTAGTCCAAGTGATAAGTACACAGTAAATGTCACTTCTTTCCTGTCACTGTTACAGTTAGCTGCAAGAGGTTTATCCTGATCTATTGATGTGCCGCGTGTCCTAGGATGTGCTTGAGCAGGCAGATGATGAAGCTCTGTGGCACAGCAGGATGCCCTCTTGGTGTGACACATCCCAAGGGCAGTGAGGTACCAGCAACAGCCAGGTGCAGCAGCACATCAGTGCCAGCCCTCCTGCCGACTGTGCTGCCGGGTTTCAGTATTCAAGGCATGCACAGGACAACTCAGCTGCCCCAGCTGATGGAGATGGGCATCCTAAATTGCAGCCACCCTCCTGCTCTTCAGCTGCCCCAGCTCCCACAAAGCCAGCCCAGCACATCCTGCGCCATGCCTGCCATGGGCCCCCAACCTGGGCCAGCGGCTGCAGCACAAATACGACATTGTGCCATATAAGCTGTCTCATTTGAATGTTACCTGTCAGTGTCAGGAAAAAACAAAACTAACAAAGAAACAACAACAACAACAACAAAAAACCCCCTAAACAAACAAACAAAAGAAAAAACCAAATAACAAACAAAAAACCCCAAAAAACAACACCAAAAGCCTACACAACAACCCTACAAAATCTAAACCAAAACCAAACCAAAGAAAAAAGAATCCCCCAGTGTCAATGGATTTACCCCAAAAGGAATTTGGTAACTCCTGGTCTTGTTTGCCTATGACAAAAGGCTGTAGTCTGCCATTGATGGCACTTACATAAAATAGAACTGCAGTTTTAGAAATTATTGGCTAATGCTATGTAATAGAAATATTGCCAACTATTGTTGTAAAAAGTTGGTTTGTTCCTTTTGTATTAATACAAAACGACTCAACATGGCTTCATTGGGAAAACATACCTTTGTCTGTTACATATCATTACCTATATTTTTACACTGGTTAAACATCACAGCACAAATTTTGGAATCTAAAGGTATTTCTCAAAACTAACTGGAGGGTCAACAGCCTACTGAGCAACTACAATGCTGGTGATAAAACCTAGCCCTTTTCTTGTGGCAACATGGCATTAATGCCTAGGCCTGCTCCCATGGCAGCCAAGGTAGCTTTTGCCACTGATGGTGTTAAAGCAGTAGCAAGTTTAAAGGTTTTCATATCAGGCAAATACACTCCTGTAAGCCTAAGCAGCATTTTACTTGCAGTGTACACAGTATTACTCAGAGAATTAATATACATTCTTGTTAATAAACTCTCTGGATCACACTGGTAACTCTGAGTACAGGTAACTCTGAGACAATGTGCTCTGCTCATGTGATGTAGCTGTTTTATCACCGAAGAACATTTTCACTTATTTCGCTTCAGTTTCAATAGTGTCCAAAAGGTTATTTCTCAAACCTTGTCACCCAGGAGGTACCAGCTGAAATGGTTTTGTTTGATTGCTAAAGAGTAGAAAGCAAGAAATTACTATTGGCAAATTTTAGATGAGGCATGATGTGGATGTTGCATACCTCAGCCTAATGCCCACCTTCACTTCAGGGAAAGGAGAAACCAGACTTGCAGACACACTAATTGCCTCCTGGTTTGAGAGTTCCCACTAACCTGTTTGGAAATAAACTCCAGAATCTCCCTGCTTTCTATTTACTGCACTGAGAGCCAGTAATCTCCTAGTGCTTCTAAATAGTCATTAATTGCACCCCTACTACAGCATTTTATGATGCCTTTTAATGTACAGATTATAAAAGAAAAGGCAGTCCATACAGAGATTGACCTTCCTGATACATGAAGGGGAGGCAAAGTTCTCTCTCTGTTCAGCTGGAAGTTGCACAAAGGTGTCACTGCTTATGTTTGGGACAGCTTGACAGCATGGGCGTGACACGCCAAACTAGGGTCATCTCACCTCAGCTGCAGCACTCTCAAGGGCAAGGATCTGGCATTGTCAAACAAAAACAGAGATCCCAAAGTCTAGCTTCTGGCTGCACCCATTGGGAGTTTGAACACACAGGCTGTGCATCCTTTCTGGGGCAAGAGCCAATGTCCTTACATTTTTCCTAAGGGCAGGCACTTCACAGCACATGGGCATTGGCACTAGATATGCTAGTGGTTGACACCGTTCTGGACATGCCTGAAATAAGCAAGACAGTGACACTGACAGCACAAAAGGGATTTGGGTATGTCATCCCACTGGCTTTCAGAAGCACTTACCACAAGCTCTTGGAGAACCCTGTAAAACCGAGACCATGATCTGATGCAGTTAACAGCCTGCCAAGCTGAAATGCTGGCTGACATTGTCTGTGTAACCTGCACTGCTCCCAGAGCAACTGGTGCGCAGTGATCCTGCTCAGGAAGGCACAGTAACTCCCCAGTTCCCTTTTGCAGACCCACAAAGCTGCCTGTGAATGGTCTCAGTAGTGGGCAGAGCCTCGGGACAGTAAGGCACACCAAAACACTCACAGGTCTGGAGGCTGCGTAGTCCTAGTGCTGGGGTCAGAAGCAAAACTGCTGCTGCAGCAAACATTCCAGTGTATGGCATGGCTGTCACTGGCCTTATCCCTGCCTTGAAAGCAACCTCCCTGTTAGGTGACATGCCTGTATCAGATGACACTGATGCTACAGTGCTTATAGAGGTTGTGGAGCTGGTATATTAATATATTAAGTGAATTGATTTCCCCTTCCATTGCTGTCTTTTCTCTTTTCTCTCTGCTGATCTACACATTAAAAGACAATGTATCCCCTTGTCCAGGCCCCATGTATATCTTTGTATCAGGAGAATCCTTGTCCACTGGCTAGAAACAGTGAAGATGTTCATGCATCTTCTCTTTTGAAGTGGTATTCCATCCTCTCCCACATACATTTTTCTGTAACAACAGCCAGCCATCCCCAAGGATCTACACTCACTCTGATCCCAACTCACTCATGAACATACATAAAACCAGATCTTGCTACAGAGGATGCTGCTCCTGTTCCATAGTGTGTTTATAAGCTTGTTTGCATACTATATCTGACCCCTAAATGGGAGCCCACTTCCTGCGTAAGGAATCTGGGGTTTAGCATTTGCTCTGTGGAACAGGTCACTCATCACAGCTCTCAGCACCAAAGTTCTGAACCTTAGAACCAGGGCAAGGGGAAGCTACCACTGGTCCTGATTACGTGTTTGGGAACATTGCCCCTTTGGGGATGGGCTCCACAGAACCTGAGCCCACCCAGAAGGGCTCCCATGGGCCTTCTTGCAGACTGTGTGATGGTAGAGCACCCAGCTGAGTGGCTGAAGGTGCACTAGGGCCCCTTGCCTTGCTTCTCCTGCCCTCCCTTCCCAGGCAGAGCCCTGCACTCTGAGGCTGGGGCCCTCCCTACATGCTTGGCCTCGCTTCTGGTAAAAATTTTCCACTTCATACCAACAACCTCCTGTGATGATGGAAGATGCTGAGCAACCACAGAACTTGATGTGGGGCACTGGTGCCAAAGAGGTTTCGAAAGAGGAAGGGAGGAAAAGTGGCCTACTGCTGGTACTATAATGGCTCAGCACTGGTGCCATAAATAAAAGGAAGTGTGTTGGGTGTTTTGTTTTGCTTGTGTGCAAACTGTACGGTTAGAATCTGAATAAACTTTTTTTGTCAATTTTATTACCTTCTTGATATAAAAATAAATATCCTTAAACAAAGAAGGAGTGGAGACCTGCCAAGCCAGACTGGTTCAATAGGAACTGAACTGACAAGGGAATAGTTTTGTCCCAAAGATAAGGGGATAAAACTATAAGCTTTCAGGATGGCAAAGCCCCCACTGTAGCAGCTGTGTTTTACACAGGAGGCTTTAGAATTTAAAAGGAGACTCTTTGAAAAGGAAAGAAAAAACCAAAAATGCTATAAATTTTTTACTACCAGAGCTGCTTTCTAGCTTAATAGGAAGGCTGCATGAAAACAGCTGCTGAGAAATAGGAGTATGACAGGGTGACAGCAGTTAAGAACATTTTAATGATCATTAAAAAAATCACAAGGAAATTATACCAAGTACTAAGTCACTGAACATAAAACAGACATCAAGTAATCATGTTTTTACTTTGCAATTAATCTTAGCAGGGAGTTCTAGCCTTAGCACTCTGATGCCAACATGGGAACTTGCAGTAGGCAGAAACACATAATTACTGCTGGGTGGAGGTGAATCAACCACTTTCCATCATGAAGTGAAGGAGAGACCCTCAGACCATCTACCAAAGATGGGTGGGTGAATAAGAGTGTTATCTTCTTGCTAGACTCCAATAAGGGCACCACACCTTTTGATAGTATCTCTGTAATAAGCAAACAACTTTAAATGATATTGTGTCACTCCAGGAGGGTGACCCAGCAAATCAGGTTTTATTAATGCAGAAGGACTGCAGTATGCAGGTGCTCACACTTACCTTGGGACCCTGGAATCCTCAGCCTGCCTCACAGAGGAATCTAAGCTGTGTCTCCTTCATTAGCAATTCACATGGCTCCAAGCAGCACTGTCACTATATTAACATTCTTTTTACTTTTCTATGCATCACTCTTAAAAATCTTCTAATGCACTCGTAAGGAGATTACAGGTATAAGTCCATCACAGAATTACCATCACATTAGCATGGATACAACAAATGATGACAGAATTATGTATGTTTCTTCCAACTAACAAGATATCCCTGATGCTGCCTGCCTGAGTGTCCTACAGAGTCATTACCAGCCACCACTGTGCTGCTCCTTTCCTCAAGTGCAATTTCCATTGTTCAGTTTCAGTCACAAACAATGTGTCTGCTCTGATGAGTCTTTCTGCTTGTGAAGGCCCCAATGAATCCTGCAGGACCCCCTATGAAGCTGGCTCACCACTATACTGACCAGTGTTTCCAGGAGATTTGTTTTCCACAGAAAAGGGGTGGTTCAGGGGATGTCACAGATGCTGTCTGTGGAGGAAGGAAGATTGTCCTTGGTGGTGGGGCTGGGAAGAAAGGGAGTCTCAATGGAGGAGAAATAGGAGTGTCCTGGTTAGGTTGCTTCTGGGTTTGGCCTGCTCAGCCACTCCCTAACAAAAATTTCCTCAACGAACAGCACAGGCTCATGCTGAAAGTCTCACGAATTCAAGACGTGTAATCAACCCACTTGTTCTAAAAGGGATTGCCAAAGCAAACATGAAGATGTCTTCCATAAGATATCCATACATTTTTCCTGGGATTATTATGGAGCAAATCCACAAAGGAGCCATGGCCAGATGCAAGAAGGTAGCTAGTAACAGCCGGTATGTATCTAACAGAGACAAATTGTACCTGACTGGTGTGGTTGTCACCTATACTGGAATGACATGCTCAATGGACAAGGTGGAGGAAGCAGTGGATGTCTCTTATTTTGTTTTAGCATGGTCTTTGGCATTATCTCCCATATGGGCCAATCTAGGATGGCATTGCCTGAACAGATGCACCACAACCTGGCTGAAAAAAACTCACAGCTGTCCTGTAAGGCTTGAAGGACAATAATGGTCAAGAACTAGACGTTTAATTGGTATTAGCAGATGGCATTCTTCAAGTGACAACAGTAGGGCCAGACTTCACCAGCAATCTGGATGATAGCATGTCTGTGCAGGATACTGAATTGAGGTTCTATGTCGTTATGCTGGAGGACAAGGCAGCCATTCAGGTGGTCTTCAGCAACCTGGAAGACAAGCCTGAAAGAAATCTGTTGAAATTCATCAAGGACAAGTATAAAGTCTGCACCTGACACAGAATAAACCTGTGTGACAGTCAGCAGAATGCCTCTGCAGCACTGATGGACAATGGCACCCTGGCCTGTGTGTGTCAGCTCTCTGCAGAGGTGAACAGCACAAGAACAGAAAAAATTGCAAGGAACACCATAAAAGAAATTTTTAAAAATAAGAGCAGTTAAACTTGAGCAGGTGCCCAGAGAGGTTTGTGAAATCCCCATCCTTGGAGAATCCAAAATGTAATGGACAAAGCCCTGAGCAGCCTAAGCTAAAGTTGAGGTTAGCCCTGCTTTGAGGAGGTTGGTGTATAGCACTCCAGATGTTCCTTCCAACCAACATTATTTTGTGTCTGTTTTGTTGGGTGTTTTTGTTTGTTTTATAGCTGTTAAATAGGGAGATTCAACTAGAGTTAATGATTCCCCAGAAAGAATGGAAGCTGTTACCACTATTGTGGTTACCTGCCAATTATTTATTTGTAATATGAATGAATTGTGACTATGCATCACAAGTTCAAACAGTCAAGAAACTTCACTTCAGAGATTTTGTTTTTAAGGATCAAAGATATTAACTTTCTCTCTCAGATCTTAAAATTAGCAGAAAAGAGGTCCTGCCTCCACATAGGAGTAAAATTTGCAAAAACTTCCTCAGTTCAGAGCTAGCAGAAAAAAGACTATTTCTCAGCTTTGGTTTGGATATATGCAGCTCTCACACATTCTTGTGGTGGCAACTCACCATGTTGAGAGGCTTTCTAATGAAACCATTGTTTTCTCCTGAAAGCAACACCTGAGATCTTGCCTCCAAACCAAAGCTCTGCTTCAGGATTCTCCTCACAGCATGACTGTTTGCTTAGATACCACAGCCCGTCTCTACTTGCACACTATCCCTTGCACAAGGGAGTGGAGCAGCCTGAGATCTCGAGTGGGTGGGTACAACCTGCCAGGTTCTGACACACTCCTCAGAGCAGGACACACAGGGAACGTGCGTGGACACAGACCAACGCTTCATTCACGCTCACACTCACACATTGACGCACACAGTCACATAACACACACATCATACACATACACACAGTCACATATCACACGCAGTCACACACACACACTCACATCATATACACACAAACACAGAATCATACACAGACACACAGTCACATAATACACACGCACACACAGACAGTCACATCATACACACACACATACACACACACATCAGACACTCACACACATACACACAGACACACTCACACATACCCCAGCTGGTACCTGCATTCAGTTGCATCCCAGCCAACACGCTGAGCTGTGCATTATTTGTGTGCAGCCATTTGTCCAGCAGCCCAAGCTGCCAAAAGTTCAGGAAAATAGCTGCTGCCATGACAAAACCAAAGCCAAAGTTGGTTGCTGAGTCTCAGCAGAACCACGCAGCAAGCATTGAGGCCTGGGAGACCATGCCTCCAAACAGCACTGCCTGCAATGCCATGTATGTCACCTAAAAGTGGGCCTGGATATTGAGATATATAGGAAATATAGATAGACCTGCTGGTCTCTGGAGAGACAGGTCACTCCTGTGAATCACAGACCCAAATTCCTCCCAGCCCCAAAGGCCCAGCCCTTAGCCCTTCTGTAAGTTTATTGTTGTCAGAACAGCAATGAATCACAGAAAAGGCAACAAAGTTGTACATTAACAATAATAAATGCAGATCTCTGCATTAGTTGGGTTTTGTGACACCAACAAAAAACCTGGGCCAAAAAGGAAAAAATAAATAGAAGTAAAACCGCAAACCTATTTGAAAGTATATTCAGAAACCAACAAGCAAAACCTCTTATCCAAACAAATCATAGTTAGATCTTGGGTGACACCATGCTTATCAAAGTTTAGCCAAGGAGCTTGCTTGGAGATACTTCTCCAGCCCTAACATAACACTACCAGCCTGGACAAGTGCTATTAGAAAACACCTCATTAAAATGCTGTTGTGGCATTTATGTATAGATAGTAATTTATATCACATCCATCATACACACTGATCTGGCAACTATGATTGGCAAATTGGACTGCTTCTCCCATGGTACTTTCAGCCCAAACCCACTCCCCCACATCCCCACTCCCTTACCAACACAACTGCTTCCCACTGGGTATCTGCATGTGTTCAGCCTGACAGAAGTGTCGTTCTGAATAAGCTCTATCTGCATTTATCCAGTCCTGCAGCACTCCAAACATGCAGGTGGGGTATCAGAGATGCAACAGCCACATCAAGAACCAGACACACATATATGGTGCTCTGAAGGTAACTATGCTCGGGTGCAATCATAAGAGGCACTCCAGATCTTATCCCTGCAGTGGACAGGCAGCTGTAATCTACATTTGTTGGAGGGCTCAAGTGGCTTTGGAATGCACCAAGGATAATACCAGAGAAGCACATCTGCAGGCCACAGACACTAGTGCAACAGCCAGTGTGATAAAACACCTTTATAAGAAAGCAGAGGGTGCGTCTTCTGCAGGAAAAAAAAAAGAGAAAAAGACTGGCCAAAAAAAAATAAGAGGTTAGGTGAGGTATCTGGGACTGCCAGGAGCAACGTGAAATTAGTTTACATTAGAGCAGGTTGCTCTTGATTTCACTACAGCAGTCGTCATGTTTGGTAAGAACAACAAGCTATTCATATGGCAGCCACCATTGTACAGCTCAGCACATGCAGCCCAGTGTAAAAAAATTTGAGCAAATGCAGTGACTAGGATGGGACTTTTTTTTTTCTAAGTACATAATATGGTTATGTAAATCAGTTTCCACTTCAGGAATCTGTGAGAACAATTGTTTCCCTGTAAGAGGAATTTGTTACTGGAGCACCTGATGTTTTACCTGAAATCTGCACTTAGGAGCTGCAGGGGGATGTATATGACAGTGTTTCAATCCAAAGTCCTTCCCAATATCTGGCCCCTTCAGTCTCTAACTTGCTTTAATACTTTCAAGCTCAGAAGCTATCTAGATTTCCACCTTCGTGCATGCCCAGAACTGCCCTGGTACTGACAAGGCCAAGCAGCTCAGCCCAATTCACACCTATGTCTGATCAGGATCAAGAGACTAGGCATTTCTTTGCCTAAATCCCCTGAGGGCCTTGATCAGGGATTATATGTTACCTGGTGACTGTTTCATGTAAAATGCATAAACAGTCCTGGGAGCAGAGTCCAGAATCTCAAACTCCCTTAGGAATGCTGGAACCAGTAGGTAGGACAGCCATGCTCACCTCACCCACCAGCGCAATGATGTGGCTGTAAAGCAGCAGCTCCTCAGCAGAATGCAGGCCTGGAACGTTCAGCTCCCAGCCTTGTGGCTCGCGTGCTCTGCTAGAGGAGGCAGTTGAGAACGAACAGCCTCTGGAGAACAGTGACCCTGTTTGTCACTTCCTGGCTGCTGGTAATTGACATTTCAGATTAGATATTTGTGCTGTGACAGAAGGCTGCTTCCAGAAGTCTGGATCACTGCAGCAGTAGCATTTAAGTCTTAAAATTTCCCTATTAATCTCTCTGGCCATCACTCTGAATGTTTTGATCCTTGTGTGGAAGTGCCAGGCTTGCCTCAGACATGTTGCAGGGATTGCTGGCTCTAAAATCAGGAGCTGGGCACTAAAAACAAGAAACACAGAGCTCAATACTGAGACATCAAAGCACGATATAACTTTAAAAACTTGCAATTCATCCGCATCCTCAGGCAAAGCACTCAGTGTATGGTGTCATACTGGTGTATGACATGAGACGTGTCATGAACTAACATGTGCTAAGTGAGAAAGCCATTGGGAAAATCTGTACTGCTGCTATTGATACAGAGAGACAAAATCCTCCCCTACCCAAATAGTACATCAGCTTCCTCCCTGATAAAGCTCTCTCCCTAACAACTAGTGGTGCATTTATCTCAGTCATGACCATTTAGGGGGAGAGCAAAGAGCTTTATTTCTTCTAAAAATGGGGGAAAATTTCATTTCTAACTTTAAATAGCAAAATTATTTCTGCAGCTGTTTGCATCGCTCATAGAAGAATGATTTTACCATAAAAATACACAAATTATTGCATTTCTCTGAGGAAACATCCAACTGAACATGTTTCAATCTAGGCCAAATTCATGACAGTGTGCAGCTTGGTCTGGTTGGTTTCCATTTTTACTACAAAAATTTTATTTGTGATGGTAGAAATTGATAATTCTGCCCTGGACCAAATACACAAAAATGCTTTGAAAAATCCTGTATCTTGCTTATAAATGCAAAGCAGACGTTTCTAAGTTTCACTTATCCAAGAACTCTTCCACTGTGAATTTCCCTATTTGCTGCAGTGCTGAGGAAGTTCCTTTGGAAACCAAAGGAACATACACCAAAAATACCAGGAGAGAGCCACAGGCCAAGTTGTTTCTCATAAATGCTCTCAGGTTTCCATCTGAGATGATGCAATAAAGAGTAAAGCTATTCACATTGCTTTCATGCCATAATCTGGAGCCAAAACCTCTTTCTGATACCTCAGAAGAAGGAGAAAAAGAAAGAGAGAGCTGGGAATATGCTTCTGAATTGTGCAGTTCAGCCAAAGCAAACTTCACCATGACCTTATGAATAATGCCACAACTCATCTTTGGGTTTCCACTGCCTTTGCCATCACAGGCAATATTAGGGACTCTATAGCTAAAGCTAGAGCAGCTACTGACTGAGCTGTACATCACCGTAGCTGCTGCTCTAAGAAATTTGGCTCCTCCAGCACAAGGCAGAAGCAGAACACAGTCATTGGTGGGTCCAACCCCAAGACCACTGTTTGCCACAGAGGGCTATGGATACTGCAGGGGTAGAAAAGGAAAACAACTTTCTCTGAGGCTGATGACTGCCAGGCAGCATGAAGCTCCACCATACAAGCTGAGGAAGCATGTCACTGTGTTGTTCCCCAACAGTGAAGCTCACTTGGTCCAGCAATGGCAGTGCAGAGCTCTGATTCCCAGCACTGTTTGCAGGGCCACCCTGTGCAAATCAGTAATGGCTTCAGGGGAAAATTAACAGATGGTCACAGGGAAAATTCCCCGGGTGTCTTCCTCCTCTCCTCTGTGATAACAGGCTACTTATGATTGTCTGAAACCACCTGCATTTTTTCCCAGGCATTCTGGCTACCAGTTAGAACAAAGTGTGTGTCTCTACAGTGGTGTTGGCAGCATTGGGCTCACTTTTCATTAAAAGCCTCACATTTGTGTGCAAGAGACTGTACAGTCCAGAAGCTCACTGCCATGATACCACTGAGGGGTGACATGGTAGTCATGACTAATACTCAAGCTTAGGTTCAGGGAATACTTAACATTTGCTAGCTAATCCCCCTGCTTCAGAAAGTACATCATGGTACCCTAGTTCTTCCACTGCTGTAAGAGGAGGAATTAAATCTTCACCTAGTTTTTAGAGAAAGAGTGCAGTGAACCAGTGTTGTTAAAGGCTCCTGCAACTTGCTAGGCAACTTAGAAACAACAGATGTTACCCATAACAAAGCACAACATGAGGAAATAGCACACAATCCAGGGAAAGGAGCAGAAAACACCACCACCCTGGGTGTATACTGCAGAAAACATGTATCTCATGTGTAAGCTGAATTTTTATGTGGCATCCCAATTCTGCAAAGTCTGCCATCTAGTAACGCTGCTCTCCCTGCCACAACATGTGATGTACATCATGGCACGTGCTCCTCCAGAACAGCATGGAAGCACAGGATCTGGACTTTTTGTTGCCATCCTTCTAGCCTTGCTTAAGCTACAAGATATTTGCCAGAATCCCCAGCTCAGCAGAATTTCATGAAAGTGAGCATCAATTTCACCTAACTCCATGTTTCTGACACCAAGATTTCTAGGATGAGCATCCTGCACACACAGGTCAGTTCAAGGATCTGTGAGATGTACTGCTATCCAACCACCCACCTGAAGGCCATCATGCAGGTACAGACACATAGGGCAGCACCAACAATGCCTGCCTTTCCCAGGACACTGTGTGTCCTCCACTCACCTCCTTCCCATCCTAGTGTCAATAACACAGAACACAGTAAGGCAAACATGAGGGTTCTGGAGCAACCAAAATATCCCTTTCCCAGCAGCCACTGGTGCTGCCTACTGATGTGTGTAAGCACTTGGTTGCATGAATCCTCTTTTCCTCCCACTACAAAGACCCTACAACATGTCCCACAGGTGTTCTTCCCAGTATACTCTACTGTTTCCTCACATCAGAATCTGCTGCTCAGTCTCACTGTCTTCTGCTTAGTGCTGAGGGGCAGCTTGGCACAAAGCCATTCCTTCCCTCTCCTTCTCATGTGGGCAAATCTTGGATGGAGGCAGGCCGTGCTTCCTCTATGACTACAGAGCTCAAGAAGACTGTTAAAGGTCTGGCTCTCAAAAGATGCTCTGACCTCACAGCCAAGCATGACCTGCTCTGCAGAGACAACCTTTCCTCACCAACCTCTCTCCCTCCCCTAGGGTTAACAAACAGTTGGGACTGCTGGAGCAGGGGTTGCCTTTTGCATTTCAGGAAGCTGGGAATTGTAACCTGCAATCTGCATGATTTCTGTTTGAAAAGTGATCTTGTGTGTGTATGTGTGTGTGTGTGTGTGTGTGCCTGTGTATGTGCCACCCTCCCTTCAGAAACAGCCATGCCCAGGGCAGACCACACTCAGGCAGCGGCACTGAGGGGCCACGCCAGCCATGCCATGTTGGCTGTGCTTTGGCTATGGCTGCTCCAGTCCTGTGTCCATCACATTCCCTGTTTTGAGGACTGGATATGTGCCTCAGGCCAGGCCAGCTGAAGGACAGGAGCACTAAGCGTTACAGCTGAGAAGCTGTGGTTAGCTGGCAGGTGTCACGAGTATTACTTTTATGATCAGTGGCTCTGATGGCAAAACCTTTTCTAGGGAATCCTACCTGCAGCCAGTAGACAAACCACAAAGGACAGACTCCATCTCTTTTCCGGAATACTGTTTGGTGTCTAAAGACAAGCGTTTCTTAAAAAACTACTGTTTGGGGTTTTTTTGCAAAAGACAATGACAGAAGAGGGGTCACAAAGTATAAAGTGCATCTATGCTCAGTCACTTGGAAGAAGGATGTGCTGTAGCACCCATGTTTGAATTTTAACTGTTGACTGGTAGCCAGCTACAGAGATGATGTAGGTGTTTTTTAAAATTACATGAGTAACTTAGTGGGGTGTCTGTAAGCAGGCCAGCTGCACCACAGCCCTTGACTGGTACAGTTCCTTAGCGAAGATGCACAGGTCTGAGCCTAAAGGAGAATTTCCCAGGAGATAACTAATGCCCTATCTGATATTTCAACCTTGACTGCCTACAGTGTTCTGAGACAAGCACTGGAAGATACATGGAAAGGATTTTTTTGTTGTTATTGTTGCTGCTGTCCCCAGTTACAAATCCTCTCAATAGACTTGGAGAAGTTGAAAATAATCTACGAGAATGTGGATTATTTTTAACTGATATTTAAGTCCAGAACTGGAAATAATGGTGATGGAAGAAAAGTTAAGCCCGGCTGATTTGTTACAGTAAAGCTGTGCTGTATTTTAGATTACTTATTAACAAACAGCAAATGGGCCTCTGCCTTGACCTTTTTCATTTGAGCAAATATACTCTTCCTGCCCCTTGTAAACAGAAGTTACTGGTAACTGAGTCATGTACCCCCTCACACCCCTGGAGTTAGTTTTTTTCATCTGTGGCAAGGATTTCAGTCAAATTGAATTTTTCCAGGCTCACCAAGGTTGTTAGGAATATTATTAGTCTTAATAATACAACAGTAATAATACTTACTGAGATCACCATAAACCTGAAAACATCCAAGTACCTCACAAATATTAATTAACAAAACTCTACAGGAGGTCTGAGAAACCAGCAGAAATTGTCAGCTTTGCTTCAGAGCTGAAGAGCTGAAAACAGCCACAGCAAGCAGAAGTGGCAGTTTGCTTGATGAATTTCAATTAATGGCTGTTCCTTTGGTGTCATGAAGTGCCAGGTGCACAGTGCCTCTGGCAACACTGCCAGGTTAAAAGAAGCAGCCCAAAGCACACATTTGGAGCAGCAGAAGTCAGTAGTAGGTTTGGGAACTGGAATCAAAAGGATAGATTCTTCCACTGAAAGTGAGATTTTTAGTAGCTGCCGTGCTTTCAATGGAATTTTTGGATGTACCCCAGGTATCTTGTGCCTTGGGATCCATGGTGAATGGCTCCTTGGGCACTTTGGAATATCCCACTTCTGCAGATCTTCAGTGAAGCTGAAGATCAAGAACATTCCTACAAATCTGCAAATGTTCCAACAAGCTATGGCTATCCACTCTTTGTCAGCTTTTATGTTAAATCTTTTTGAATGAAGAAGGCAAACTCTGACAACCACAAGGAACTCCTCTGCAAAGCTGATGACTACTTTTCCTACCTAATTATTTTCCTGACTTGTCTCTACTGGTATGAAACCTCCAGCAGTGGCTGAAACATGACAACAGCACCAAGTAGTCTGTAGAATTCACCTTGATTTTAAGTTAATTTATCCTGCAGATATCACCCAAATCCATTTGGAAAGGAAAACATCAGGTAGTCAGTAATAAGTTTAAAGTTTTAACTAGATTCTTAACCAGTGATGCCTAACAGTTTTTGCAGCATGGGGTAATTACTTGTACTAATTGCAGAGTCTGCTAAGGTATATTATGCCACAATGTCTGGATGATTGGTTGTACAATCTGGAGGAGTGGCTTTTTTGGTTTTGTTGATTTGTTAAAAAAACTTACCATTTGTAGGCATAGAAAGGACACAGACAAAGTCAATCTTTACTTGAAGTCAGTAGGACAAAGTCCTAAGAGCAGCAGCCTCACAAGTGAGAGATCCAGGTTCAGTTTGTCACTCTGACACAGACTGCTCATGTGATCTTGAGCATGTCACATAACCTGTCTGTCCTCAACTGTAAAATAAGGATGATAGCACTTAGTTCATGTCAAAACCTTAAACATGACAAAACAGTATGAAAAAGAAAGTTTGTCTACACTGAGTCTTCACCCATCAGTGTCGTCTAAGACAAAAAGCATTGTGACCAGACTGATTCAATTTTCTTCTCTGTGATACAATCACTGGTCTTTGACAGGTGGGCAATTTCTTACTCTGTGACTATGCTCACTCCCTATGCTCCACACATTGTGAAGACATTCTCTGAGAACCTTCTCTCATCTCGTGAAAGGTGGATGCTCTAACTTCACCATCATATTAATCCAATTTACTCCATTTAATTCCCCCAAGTTCTTTAGAAAGCTCTCCACCTTTGCAATGAATTTGAAGCATGTCATTTGTTGACAATAAATCCTTATGTTTCATATGTTCCTTTATTTCTCCTGTGATACCTACTCCAGTTGCTCCTTACAAAAAAGGCACTGGTCCTAGGGCTGAAATTCTGTGAGGTCTTGCTTTTGCAGGTATGGTAGAGTTAATTTTCCTCCACTTCCCTGTGTCTTGGCTGCCTCAGCCCCAGAAATTCCTCTGCACAAACACACTGGTGCCAGAGAAATTTTGCCATGTGATGCCTAGTAACTTTAATGAGAACCCCATAGCTGCCATCCCACACAGTGCTTTGAACATCTGGGCTCTGTGTTTCATCCCAGATAGACAGTCTATAAAGTATGGCAGCCAATTCAGGCACAGTCTCTGGCTTGGCCAGCTTTCACCACTGACATGCTATTCTGCAGCAGAAGCAGCTTCTGGGCTTACATTCAGGCAGGAATGTAAGTGATGCTGCATCTCTGTGGGAGCCCTCCTAGCCAGCAGATCCTAGAATACACAACCCAAGCAAATGTGGGGGTCCTCTGCACACCCCACTGGTCTTGCACTCTCCAGCCATAACATTTGGCAAACATCAAAGAGGGGTAGGAAGAATCCCACTCCCACCCCTCAACCCCTCCCCCCAAACTTGGCAGGAGTTTTGTGAGTTTCTGCAGGGTAAGGTGCACTCTGTCCAGGTACATACCCTTGGCTGCATTCATTCACAGAACCATGGAATTACACAGAGCTTTCTGAAGAGCTTTTGTGATTGCAATAAAAGTAGGCAAAGGCAGGATGAAGGGAAGGATGCTGGAGTCTACTGACAGCCTGAGAGGACACCTTTGCGTGACAGAATTTCCTGTTCACAGACTGAGGACAGCTATGTATAACCTCCACCTGCGAAGAGCAGAGGCTCTCTGGATTTGTGTAGACCCCACTTTCTCCTAGCTCTGTCCCACCCAGCTGTGAGCTCTGTACTCTACAGACACAGTGTGCTGGCCCTATTTCCCTCCCACAGCAGCGAAGGACAGACAATCGTACAAGCAGGCAACAGGACCATGGTGTGGGACTACAGTAAGGAACTGGGTTGCTGAGGTCCCAGACTCATAGCCACGAGTCCAATGCAGGTATCAAAGAGCAGGATCACGCAGATTTCTGCATCATTCTTCCTCACTTCCATGAATTCATCAGCTGCCAAGAGCAGCTGCCTGGTGGGGCAGGCCTGCTCCACACCACCCAAGTATACAGGAGCTGTTCTGCACTTGCAGCAGGGCAGTAGTGCAACAGATNCTTGTTGGTAGCTGTCTCCTTCACTGAATAGCACACCTGGGTATGTCAGGTGAATGGGGAACAGTGTCTCACCATCACCCTGTTCCCTGGCTCTCACACAACTACAGCAGAGCATGTGGGATGACCATCCCTAGGCCTAGCTCAATGCCCAGAACCTTAGCCTTCTCCTTCTCTGTGGAAGGCCCCCTCAGCAGTAAAAAAGAAACAGAAAGGATCTGGAAAGCTCTGTGACCCAGTGTTGTTTTCACATCTCTTTACACACATTACTCTCTGAATGGGCAGAGGTCTGTGAAATTGCTGATTCATTAAAATCTTCGCCATTTTGGCTGCTTCAAATGAGAGTTCACTCTGACCCAAGAATGATTTACTTCTCTTGGCTGTTCATCACAAACTGATACTCTCTCCAGTCCCTCAGACTTTCAGGGATTTGTGTAAAAATAAATTTTATTGAATTTTTTGTGAAGCTGTTACTTCTCAGCAGTGAAACATTCAAGTCTCTGACAGAGAAGGGAATGATATCTAGAGTTAGTGTTGGGAGATGACTACTCACCAACTTCATTACTAGCCAACTTCCTCAAACCTATCAGTATCAGCATATTTGCCAAGTCACAGCTTGGGGACCATGGAAGAATGGATCAGAACCTCTGACATTCAAGGGTCTCGAATTCGGTCTCTAAATGGATTGCGAATAGGTTTCATAGCTGCCAAATCCTGCACTTGTCCATCCTATACAGGCTACAGCCACCTTCTGTTGCATCACCAGAAGAGCTTCATTTCCTTCTTTCTCACTTCAGCTGCTGTTTTTGCAGATGATTTCAGCTTTAGTCCTATTGCCTTTCCCTCCTTTCTTCCCTCATTGTGCTCTAAGAATCTGTTACTGCCGATCTACTTTCCCATGAGTGATCACAGTCTCACTAAGCAGGGAAAAACTGTGGTCAGTAAGATTTCCTGCCAGTGCATATTATATGACACTATTGCGGCCAAGAAGCTGTCCCCTTCCTCCTCCCCAGCTACGCCTTCCTGCTTGTGAAACCATTCCCTCAGAATCAGAACTCACTCCAGGGTAAGATACCTGAATAGGGCTAGCATGATTTGGCCCAGAAACTTTGTTATTAGAGCTGACACCAGAATCCAAAGAGGTGCTGCTCAGCTGCACCTCCCTTTAACATCACAAGCACGGAGGGTGGTTTGCATACCTGGGTACTAGACTCAGCGCTATCACAAGACAAATCAAAACCATCATAACAAAATTTTCCAATAACCTCAGTTTAATTAATAGTAAGGAGAAAAAAAGTCGTGCCAGGCCAGATGCCAAACTCTTGATTTCTCACATGATGACTGTCAAATTACTGTCTCCAGAAAAGAATGTCACAGAATATGTTTAATAAACCTTGGAAATGTTTATCAAAGCAGCAGTAAAGATCCTGATTGATCTGCCTGGATCTGTCCACATCAAAGGGTCAAATGTAGAGCTGGGTTTAAGGAGTTACCACCAATTAAGGTCTCAAGTGCATAAAGCTAGACTTTAACTGTACTCAGGCCCTGAAACCCAGAGTCACAGAGGTCCTCCTCTCATGTGCCTCTACTCTGTGGTCTCTCCTTGGCTCACTCAAGTTTTCTGCTTCCACATCTGGCCAGAACAGCATCTCAAAGGAGATGCACTTTACACTATCCTCCATGGGCATCCGGAGATGAGATTCATCTTCTCTGAGTGCCCTAAGGGATGGTCTTGTAAACCAGCTCTGAGAACAGCAAATGCAGCCTGAGGCTCCTTAAAACATGGAGCTCCAATTCCTTCACTCTTAAACAGAAGCTGTCCACCAACAGTGGGACAGGGAGAACAACCATCCCATTAGTGGCAGGCATGGTTTCACTTTGAAGATTTTCACCCAAAATTGCTGATCAGCTGGCAGTTAGACAGTCTCAAGGAAGTGAGAGACAAACACTCTCAGATTGAGGAAGGTACTGAACTCAGGTCTCCCACTTCCTCAGTGAACGCTCTAAAACAAAAGAAAGCAACTTAGACATCAACCAGAAGGAAGGAATACTACTCTCTTATCTGCAAGAGCACCATCCTTGGGGAGATGCATGCCATCAGAGTGTTTACAAGACTCAAGCACTAAGTCCTGAGTGAGGTTTCTGTGCTCTGATGGAATGGCAGGGATGGGAAAGTACAAGATTTCAGAAACATCTGTATTTTCAGTCTGCCCTCAGACACCAAACATGGTCTCTCTTTGGGAGCAAGATGTCTCAAAAGTCTAGGTTAGGTCTGGAGGAAGGTATCCCTTACTTGAACAGGGACAACGAGAGGGAGAAAGGGCTATGCCATTGTATAGCATTGCTGCTCCATTTCTTGGGAGTAAACACTCATCTGGACTATGATCCCTTCAGCCCAGCCTGCTTTCCCTTCCCTGTCCATGGGCTAGGCAGCCTTGGCACAACAGTGCTGCTTTTGGCTCCAGGGTCTGGCTCTCGCGACTAGAGAGAGTGGCACCCCCTCTTTGGATACTGAACCTTCCACAACCTGACTTGCAGTAAGTCAGCACCACTCTTACAACTCGGGGAACTGGGATGCCTAGGTGGCACTACTAGCACCAGGGGCTTGGCCTTTCTCTATGCTCTTTGGAAGAAAGGATGTGGTTCACTGAAACTTTTTAGGTTTTTGGCTAGTGAATGGATATGTTCTGTAGAAATTTGTTTTGGTTCTTCTATATTTTTGTCCTTTGGTGGGACAGTACACTTCAAAAATTTCTTTCCTCCCCCATTACAGAAAATAGGTGAAAAAGTGACTTGACACTTTCATACTGCAGCAGAATAATCTTTACACTGTACTAAGTTCTGCCTCACCTGGGTGGAAGCACAGTGTACTTTCATGGCCTTATCTGTTATCTTGCAATAATAATAACAAGAAGTAAACAAATTTTCCATACAAAACAAAGCAATAGAAGTGCATCAGCTGCAAGTGATGGTTGGTAATCCCATGAAAAAAAGGCAAGATGACACAGTTTTTGCAAGCTGTTGTTTTGCAAGCTGATCTCTTGGCAGATCTTATTTCCATTTCCAATGTAAAGGTTGAAGTGACTGACACCACTCTTAACTTTAGTTAAACCCTGCTACAGCTGCTGAAGCCACTGTAAAGTTCTGCTTTCATGTTGCTGCTAGCACAGGGAGTTTCAGAATAATTTTGGATTGGCTTGGATACAAGTCTAGCAGGGTGCTACAAATAGAAATAGCAGAAGAAGGCAGTAGAATAAAAATATGCAGTGTTAGATCACGGGTGGAGAAGTAGCACAGACAGGAAGCCAATTAAAAGGACAGGCACGCTGCTGCTCTCTGCCACTTGCTAGATTTTGAATGCACTCTATTTCCAAATTTCTGAAAAAACTACCACTTGCAATTATCTTGCCACCTGCCTACACATCAGCATTGGTTGTCATTCTGGATAAAAAAGCAGCCATGACGGGAAGGGGAACATCTGCTTTAAGAGCTGCCTTTTCAAAGCCACCCTGTGCATTGCATCGTAGTTCACATGGTCACCATGCTATAAAGTTTCATCTCACAAAGAGGTACACTGGGGCACAACCCTGCACTTGAACCTCTCTGACCTTTGCGGATACCTGTTTGCAGTCTGGGCTCAATCCATTGCTATGATGGCCCCCATCTGACAATCTGCATGCCTGCAGCAAGGCTTGGCTGATGCACCTAATGGCTTGTTGTCCAAGACTATGGCCAGTTCCTACTGCCGCATGTGGGATTTGTTAGTCACATTAAGGAATCTGAATCTGGATTTAGGAACTATGGCACTTGGAGTAGAAAACTTTAGCCAATAAGATGGCACAATCCTATTACCATGACAGCCCAGGAATGTGAGAATTCAGCAGTCTGCAATAAGGTGCCATTTTAAATGTAGATTAAACTGAAAACAGCCCTTATGGCCTGGAGCGCCTGGGACAAGAGTCCGCTAGCTGAAATGCCTTGAAGGTAACTATTGCTAGTGAATCAGGTGCTGGCTTAAGGTACCTACATTTGCCTCAAGACACAGACAGATTTCTTTTCCAGAGACAATGCATTTTTTTTTTTTTAGTACCATAAAAAACTTGGCAGCTCCAACCCTGTGGAGATCCATGCAAACCTCCTACGAACCTCCTGCTTACTCTGGTTCCCATGGCGCATCCACTGAATTTCACTTTGAATTTCAGCATCGCGAACCTCCAGACTCAGCCTAGAGAGAAAAACTTTGCCAACCCCAGGCTCCAGCTATGCAGCAGGACTGTTCCCCTCCCTCTGAAAACTAGTGTATGAAACCAAGTTGCCCTACTGTGACACAGGAAAAACATGATCAGGATCCAACACAGTGTTGGGAGGATGTATTTTCTCATCTGTTTGCAGCCTGAGGGTGAAACAAAGGGTGAGTTTTTTCCCTGGGTGGTGTCTTCCTGCTAGCCAGGAATAAATTCACTTGTCCTTTTGGTTCTCTTAGATCTGTCCAGCAATGATCTCAGAGATTTGTTGACATGCCGGTGGGCACTTCTGACAGTGGATGGGGTGCTAGCAGTCCTGTGTTTTCTTTTCCGACAACTCCCAGAGGACAGTGATGCTTTTATACTTAATATATGCTGTCATTTTGTATTATAGCTTTTCTTTGGAAGTAACTTCATAAAGGACCAAAAGAAAACACAATCCCAAATGCCAAAATCCAAACACCATAGAAAACTGAGGACTGGTGCAGATATCACACATGACTTACTCCTTCAACTGACTCAGAGCCAAAAAGAAGCCATAGCCCCGCCTGCTTTACAACATGATCTGTGACTGATTGGTGGTTACTGGTCACCAGCATGACTTCCCTGGATTTCTGCTCTTTTTCTTCTCCAGTCCTATGATGTGGTGCGGCCCTTGATAGAGACTTTTGCTGCTGTATCAGCATTTCTGGCATGAAAAAATACTGTGACAGTAGAGCAAAACTTTGTATTCCACAGCTATGTTGCTTGAAGACATAAACGACCAAGAACAATCCCAGCAGTGCCTAAATGTCCTCCTCTTCCTCAATCTATCCTCCCATGCCTGATTCATGCAGCAGTCACAGAGTGACATCAAGGGTCACAATCTTGCATAAAGAACTGACAAATTAGTTGCTCACAGCAGACTGGATGGATTTGCATGTAATGGTTCAATGTGCAGGAATAATATTACAAGCACATGCCATCAAATTTCATCTTCAGCTCAGTACCATAACTCATTCAATATTGCAATACACTTGACAGACTAAGAAACCTTTTTTATTTTATTAGGCTTAAATCCCTTTGTATGTCTCTTATTTTCCCTGCAGGACTGTTTGGGAATGCCTTACAGTTACAAGACCAAAAATAGACTAGTACATACCAAGTATGTGAACGACTATGCCCCATGATAAAAACAATGCCATAACTTTGGGGTGATTCTTGAATAATTATATTTCTGTTGATACAGGTTGTCTGAAAACATAATTGACTAGGTTCTGGTGAATAAATAAAACCAGATAAATGATAGACGGGAATATACCACCTGCACATCCTGGGTTTTTCAAAGGCATGTCTACTCCCTACACTCTACACATAATCTATACACTTTAAGATCCAGAAGGCACCGTTTTTTCCCCACCTAACTTTATAATTTTACACTAGGCTTCATAATCCTAAAACACCTCTGTGGCACAAAGCCGCATATACAATACGTGGGTGGAAAAGCTGTCAGCATAGTGGGAAAATATTCTGCTGAAACTCAAAACTTTGAAGAAACAGCTGAGTCACTCTTTCTCAGTTAAGGTAGTCTGGGCTTGTTACTCTCTCCTATGCCCCTGGATGGTGTCTGGCACCTTCCTCCCATCCTCTGACTGCCAGTGACTCCTGTACACTGCTAAACAAGAGCTGCCTTGGAAATACTGGGCTTTCCTCACACAAGTGAATCTTTCCATCCAGGCACACAGACTGAATGAATGCTGATTCTCCTGGGGACTTCTTGGGCACGTGCAGTAATACAGGCACATCTGCACTAGCTCACTCACACACATCAGCTCTACCCTGCTATGCAAGGTGATACTCAGCAACATCACCAACTTATGATGTGATCACAGTTCTCAAGGCAAACCACGATTTCCTGGCCTGAGAAAAAAAATCCTTTTTTATTAAAAATCATGAACATAGGCAAAATTTCAAAGACTAGCTCAACTGCACTAAGCTAAAGGAATGAGACAAAAATTTTGAAAAAAAATTCTCATTTATAATTTCTCTTTTTCTCTCTCTCTTCTCTTTTCTCTTTTCTTTTCTCTTTTCTTTTCCTTTCCTTTCCTTTCTTTTCTCTCTTCTCTTCTCTTCTCTTCTCTTCTCTTCTCTTCTCTTCTCTTCTCTTCTCTTCTCTTCTCTTCTCTTCTCTTCTCTTCTCTTCTCTTCTCTTCTCTTCTCTTCTCTTCTCTTCTCTTCTCTAATTCCTCTCCTCTTGTCTCCTCCCCTCCCCTCCCCTCTCATCTCCCCTCTCTCCCCTCCCCTCTTCCTGATTCTACAGTTAGCATTATTACTTTGGCAAAGAAGAGGGAGCTGCCCACAAGCCATTTATTACTACATAAAATTACTGAAATTACAAAGGTCTATAAGTAGTAACTGCCAAGAGATTATAGGCTCTACTAATGCAGTCACCCATGAAATATATAAGGCTTATTTTAGAAGGAACTCTAGTACAGCCTATACATTTTGATCCCCAGAAAATAAAACTTTGCTTGAAAATATTTTGATCTTTTGACCTGCATTTTAATCACAATGCAAAGTTTTCCTGAGTGTTTTTGAGTGTTAAAATCAGAAAAGCTTACACAGATGTAAACAACAGCTTAATTTGTATGTGTCACAATGTACTAGGTTTTCAGCCTGTAAGAATAATTTTCATTTGAACTGCAACAACAATATATACTCATTAGCTGCACCATATACACACAGCCATGCAAATGCTATCATTGGAATTCACAGTAGTTTGTGGGACAGGTTTGCCAAAATGGCAATATTACACTTAACTTTTACATTTTAAGCCCTGTAACAACAAGCCCACTTTTACTGACTTTTATGCTCTTTCATAAATGCCTACTTCCCAGTTTTGAGTTATATTCTAATGTGATAACTTCTAGCCAGTCTGATGTGTTTAATATGTGGAGGAAATATCACCCATGTTCTTCCTCCTCTACTGGGAGGATATAACCCATATTGTACATCACAAAGTGATGCTCAGGATGTGAATGTACTCCAAACTTGAATTACTTTACTCTGCTCTATCATCACATTGGAATTATTGGTGGGACATTAGTTGATGAAAGAAATGGAGGGAAGGATTTCCATGTGTTTTCAAATATTTTCTGCAACTTTTCTTGTTGTTCTCACATTTCACAATATCCAGCAGTCCTCCAGCAAGAGCACTTTGCTTTTCGTGGGAAATGACTCTGTGTAGGGGAAAAATATGCTTTTCTAAATACACAGATTATGTTATATAGCATGGAAGCTGAAAAAATATAGTAAGTTCAGCATGCCTACACCCTGCCTGCCATCACCAAGCACACAAACATGCCTAGGCTTTCGCTGGATAACATTTCAAGTGCTAGGCCCTCTGCAAGCAGATGTCTGTCTTTTCTCTCTCAGGCCCTTTTTCTCCTTTTCCTGGATTTTTGCTCTTGAACGTTTGCTCCCAGTCCAGTAAAACTTAATACTAATTTTGCCACTGGCAGAATTAAACTCTAAGTAGCCTCACATCCTAACTGCAGCCTTTCTCTTCTCTTCTCTTTTCTCTCTTCTCTCTTCTCTCTTCTCTCTTCTCTCTTCTCTCTTCTCTCTTCTCTCTTCTCTCTTCTCTCTTCTCTCTTCTCTCTTCTCTTCTCTTCTCCCTTCCCTCAGTATCATGTTTTCTTCCAAATACATCCCTCCTGGTCTCCAATGACATTTATGCTTCTGCTCACTGGTGGGTGCCCATCACTGGCCTGTAATGACCTGTGCTGTACCACCATGCTGATGAAGGGAAACCTACTCCCTCTTTCAAATATGTTTTACACATACAGCAGCACTTGAGGCAGCATTACCAGACTCGGGTGAAGGGTCCTAGTATGCTTGTTTGCTCAGCCCTGTTTCCTCAGTCAGTCCTGAGCACAGACCCTGCTGCAGTGTGAACAAGCAGAGCTTCTATCATCATCAGCTGCAGCATTTGCAAAGGAAGAGCAATCACATCAATATATAAACTTTCTCTCTATTAACAGCATACCCCAAAAGAAAAGGCAGACAACTCCATGTGCTTCCAGGAAGCTCCTCCAAGCCACCCAGGAGTGTTCAGCAATATCAAAGAAAAGATATCTGTATTCCATAATGGGCATCTTGCATATAAGTATGTAAGCCTCTAAAAATCATTGCTCAGTTATGGGCACAAAATACAAATACCAAAATATATACTGTCCCACTGAGCCCCAAAATGTTTTCATCACTTAAAATCTTCTATCGGCTACTGAAGTGGAAAGAGCAAATTTCACTCTACTAAATGAATACATGAAAACTCTCTCAGCTGGCTGCTCGTAAGCTCTTGCAGGGATAATTCAGGTCACTGACGTAACACTGAGGAAGTCATCCAGCTACTGAACAAAAGTCATGATGAACATCAATCATGTCAAGAAACACTGGCTGCTGTTTAAAATTCTAAGGAAATCATCCATATACAAAGTAGCTAATAAAAGTTAGTTATATTACTGATACCTAAAAAATCAGCTTTCCTAAGTACTTGGTAATCCCATTACAAAATATATTACATGAGAGAAATTAAAAACATGAATGACATCCTTCACGTATTATATAATGACCTATATATTGCTATGGGTCTCATGAAATATCCACTTGGAATTTGCCTTAGCAAAGGCTGCCTTTAGACTGTTTTTATCAACTCAGAATTCTTGATGTGATATCTGTAAATGTTATTACTCACAATGCAAACAGAAAGCAGTATACCTAAAGCTTTATTTATTTACATTGCCTACATGTTCACTTAAAATCAGAACTTGATGCTGTCCTGTGGAAATAATAGACTGACTTTTTCAAATAAATGTTGCCAATAGTGTTGTTATATACATTTCCTCACTTAGCAAACCAAATACACGTTATTCTTAAAACTGCAGTCTAGAGAATCAAATCCCAGTTTTACTCCAGTCAACAGCAACTCCCCTTGCCTCCACAAACAATTTGAATCAGACAGTTCTGTAACAAATAATATGATAGGTCAAAAAATTTTTGGTATGAAAACTCTGGCAATCCCATTCTTTTGATATTTAACATGAGTTCCAGTAAACACAGGAGGGTTGCTGACTGGAATGAAGCAAACAGCAGTGGCACATAGCCTTTCAAATTTTATACTAGATTATGAAAAGTGTAAATGCTCATTTGTACAATTATGAATCAACAACATTCATTTCAGCCTGACTGTCATCAGCATTTTAACTGAACTGACATATCAATAAAAATGTAAACATAATTTTAAAAAAGCTAGGGAAGATAACATTCCCAGTTCACCAAACTGAACATGGTTCCACCACAGCAAATTAAATCCTAATGTATAAACAATATAAGAAAGGAAAACTTATATGACAGAAATTATTATAAGCTTGTATATAAGAGCTAGAATATGTGACACTTAGTGACCACAGCAGATCTGGCATTCAGCCCTGATCTCAGAGTTGCTGGTCTGTGTGCACTTACTGTTATTCACATAGTCTCCCCTCCCTGAGGGACTTGAATACAAATCATATGGTGAATCCAACACGTAATAGCAACTCAAGATTCATTTGGTTCTTGAGACAAGTCTACAGCCAGATGCATTAGGAGCTGTGGAGTGACTACCCAGAACAAGAAAACTGAGACACAAAATTTCCACAGTATTCAAGAAAGTTCTGAAACATTTTGAGGCATTTATGCAGCCAAGACTTTCCCAAAGACTGACTCCAAAATGATTTTGCCAGAGAAAGTGGTTTGAATGTCTAAAGTGGGGTTAATTCCTAAATGTTGTTCTTTATTTTAAATGTAAACAACTAAAAATCACAAAACCTCTCTCTAAAAAAGTTCTGTGCTAATTCCTCTCTACTTGTCAGTGAAGCTGCACTCAGAAAAGCATCCATTGCTGCCTTCTACTGAGCATTCTCACATTTTATAGAAGTCAAGTCATCAAACTAATAGAGCAATGCCTAAAATTAGGGGAGGTCTTGAATCTCTCTGTTGACTAAGAACTGTTGTTAAAATATAAGTTGCCCTGCCAAACAGAAAATACAGTCAGTGCAAGTAACCAGAGCCAGCTTCTACCACATGGGCCCAATCCTGTTCCCACCAAAGTCAATGGCAGAACTCCAACCTGTCTAATGGGAACAGCAACAAGCCTTCTATCTACTTAAGACAAATGAAGATACTCATCTCCTCTTTGACATATTTTGGGCTCAAAGCCATTGGCTGACACTTGTTTGGTTCTCTGCATGTATGTGACTCATGGGATAATATAATGCCTGACTTCCATTCTGTCAGACCTGTCTTTCTCTGTGGTTGACTATTAATTTCAGAGGCAAGATGCAATACTGCAGTAAAATAGGATGGTGTTAAACTAAGAAAATTGCACTTACTGAGAATAAATGAATCAGATTCCCTCTGTGAGAATTCCCTTCCAATTAAAGAGGTATACCCATGTAGTCCTGAAGGCATCAGCCCATTCCTCCTGCATAGAGAGGGAGTTTGTGGAAGTCTCTAGCAAAGCACTTGGCAGTAAAGGTAGTATAAACATACTGCCTTCACCTGACTAGGAGTAACCTGAGAAGCTACCTAATAATGGAAAGGAAATTCAAAAATCTGTATTCCTAACAGCTGATTTTTATTTCAGGCTACATACACAGACTGGGTTACTCTGGATATACAGGTGCTCAATCAGCTGAGCATACACTGATTTTCCACCAAAGGTGTAAACTCTTGGAGATAGCGGCTGATTTTCCCTCTTTGGATCCACAGACTAAGTCTGAGTAGAAGTACCATAAAATAATAATAATAATATAATACAGACTGGAAAGAATATCTGAACAGACTTTCTGGTTCTTCCAAATTTTCTTGTGATATGCTTATTATTACTAAGTCTTGGCTTTAAAATGCAGTTACCTTCGGTATGATACAGCAAACCACACTGTAACACTGATATTTGTGTGGTGTTTGTGTTAAATTTCATGTGTATAAACATGGATTTCATTACAGGGGAAGAAAGATACACCCAAAACCAGAGGTGTCAATGTATAAAACGTAATTTTTTACTTCATTATAACAAGAGAGGGCAGTGGGCCTGTTTCTCCACCCCTTACTCAGACATTTGCCATTCTTTTCACCACTAAATTGGGTCAAAGCCAATTCAGCCAATAAATCCAAATCAGTAAGTGCAAAACACCTGCTTTCTCCTACCAGCAAAACATCTCTCACTGCCCCACTTGTGTTGAAATTTGTTCCTTTCCTCCAAACTCCTGAAGAGGGTGGATGAGGAAAGCTCCTCAGGGGCAATTCTCTTGTCACAGTAATAAAAAATAAAAGACTGAGAAATGGCGACATTCCTCCACCACCCCCAAGCTGCTGCAGGACTTTGCTATGGCCATGAGCAATCTCTCAACTCTGTACACAGTACTAGCAGACAACTACTCCCTTCGTTCTCAACATGTGATTACTTGCTCAGCCTCTCAGTCAGTGCCCAACCCCCTGCCTCACCCCCTCCATGTCCCCAGCCCCATGTCTGGGACTGGTGAGGGGCAGGGGTGGAGAAGGACGGGCTCCACAGCCCCATTAGTGCAGCAGGATGGGCAGAGGCTTGGCAGCATTGCAGCAGTGCTGTGTATAAAAGGAACAACCTCAGTGGGAAAACCAAAAAGCCACCCAGTAGTCATGAAGACAAATGTTCCTGAGTACACACACCCACAGCACTCTCCCAGAGCTGGAGTTGATCAAGCCTTTGCCCATGCCAGGCTAGTCTTGGCACAGGGTGCCTGTGTGCAGCAGGATGACTGGAAATGCCACATGTGAGAACAGTCCCTGCCTACTGTCCTATCACACTTACCTGTGTGTGACCACAGCACAGCAGAGAAGCACAGCTGCTGCCTGCCATCCTCTGCAGCAGCACAGACTGGCAGCTGTGTTCATCATGGGAGTGTGTTGCTCCAGAAAATCCCCAGAAGTCCCTTCCAGCTCCAACTGTCCTAGGATACTTGGAGTGGACAGTGCATAAGATCCTTTCCACCATCCAGCTTGTGTAGTACATGCCTGAATACTGCTGAAACAGGCAATGCATGAGGTCACTGTGAGACTGGAGCACTGCAGGACTGCAGGCTTTGACCCTGGTGCTAAGGCACATATTCCTGGACATGTTGCTTTCAGAACTTTTTTCATCTGGGCAATGACTTAGGGACTTTTCAAAGGCTCAGCTGTGTGCCAGGGTAAGGGTTTAGTTTGAAAGTAAGAGAAAATGCAGATCCGCAGGTGGGAAGGGCTGAGAGGGGGCTGCCAAAGCAAAAGGCAGCCTGCAAAAAGCACATAAAGACTGCAAAAAGCTTCTCACTGCTGTGAAAAGTGTTTTGTCTAAGCCATACTGAGGGCCTTGTCAAGGGTTCAGCCTACAGTTAGGGTTAGGATTAGAGAACGCTGCTTACTCTGGCACTGTGTTAAAGGCAAGTGTCTCTAAACGCTCCTCTGCTATCAATAATTTACCCTTTGTACTATTCCAGGGCATTTTGTGTTTATATAACTATTGAAACACCTATGTGGTAGTCAGGTGATCTTACTTTTGAACCACAGAATGGCTGATTCTTCTGCCACTGAAGTTTAATCTACAGTTCATTTAAATTAATGGAAAAGTCTGCTTTGTGAGGCCATAAATGATTTGCTGAAACCACACACACACAAACAGTGAGTCACAGTTCAGAACATAACTCAAACAACCAGGACTGTATTCCCATGCTCTAACCACTAGATTACAGTCCCTCCCACATATACCCTGCAATAATCTTTGCTCAAATGATAACAGCATTTCCCCACTTTACACGTTGGACAGCATTACTCAGTAAGGCACATCCTACCTGATGGGTGCATAGCTCTGCAGGGCTGAGGGAGGAAGGAAGCACATGTAAAAGTCATTATTTTTGCCCAACACCACTAGAACTTAACCCTCTCCTTGGAAAATTACTAGCTCTGGACCCCACAACTTACATTTGACTGAAAAGTAAAATCCTTGATCCTGATTTGCATTCATCTTTCACCACCCCGAGCAGAGAGTGCTTGCAGACTCACCATCAGAGAGGATTTCGGAAGAGCAGCCTTCCCTTCCCTCCCTTTCATGGCCCAGCATGAACCTCGCGGGGAGGAGGCGCAGCCCCTCGGAACTATCCCATCCAGCCCAGGGCCAAGAAGGACTCGGGGGCTGCACCTGCACCAGGCTAAGGTGCTTCGGGAGTCCAGTCTCCCCCTCCATGGCCCACCCATCGCCATGTCACGCACTTGTGGATCAAATTCTCTCTCTCTGGGGTGTTTAATTTCTGCTACGATGTGCCGCGCTGGACATACCCAGCATAAGGGCAATGGGTACACTGTGGAGCAGTGAGCTGTGGGGAGCACAGCTCTCCGGGCTGGATCCCCCATCCACGGGAAAGGCCTACACAGGCGCTGCTGAAGGGCCAGGGCCTGGGGCAGCTTTCCCTCACACGCCTGAGGCGCAGTGCCAACCCAGTCGCGGGCCACCCGCCCGGGCACCATGTCCCGCCAGAGAGAAGGGCGGGCGGGGCTCCGGGACCCCGCTGAACCCCTCATAGGGCGCCCGGGCTCTGCTCCACACGCCGGGGGCTATTTCACCTCAGGGCCAGCAGCCCCCACAGGGCAGCTCCGGGACGGGACGGGACGGGACGGGACGGCCCAGGCGGAGCCACCTCCCTCCTCACGGCTGCCCCTTCCTGCCCCCATCGCCGCCGGGTCTCGCGCCACCTCTCCGCCACGGCCCGTGGCCGGACTCCGCCTGCCCCCGTGCCCTGCTCGCGTCCCGCCCGCACCGAGGGGCCATGGGCCGGTGTCTCTAGGCCCGACCCCGCGGGAGCGAAACTCCCCGGGGGAGGGGAGCGGCTGCGCCTGGCCGGGAAGGGGCGGCAGCGGCAGTNCCCCGCTGAGACCTGCGGCGTCCCGGGCGGAGCGCGGGCTGCCCGGCCGGGCGGGCGGGCCCGAGGGAGCGGGCGGGCTGCGTGTCCTCGGCACCCGGCGCCTCCCTCGTCCCTCCTGGCCGCCCGTCCCCAGGCCCCCGGCCCGGCCGCAGTGGGGTGAAGGGTGAAGCGAGGCGTGACTCACGGGCACACATCTGACACTGCAAGCGTTTAGGAAATTGCCGTTCTCTTTAAGGCAACCGTGTATTTATTTGGGGGCGAAAACCGGGGAGTTGCACTCCATTGTCGCATTTCAGTCACCAGCCCTGGCAGGGGATGCAGAAATCGGTGGAGAGCTGATCTGGAGGAACAGGAAAGCTTTTGCACTCCTACAGGAGAAGGACTGGAAACAAGCAGAGAGGCAGATGGTTATGGTAGAATACATGTTGTTTATTTATGAAGGTAACCAGGACTTCTGACAAATTTTATATGCAGTTTCCCCCCCCAAAATTAAAAAAACAAACCCCACCAATGTGTGTGCATATACATACACGTATACATACCAAACACACATACTGCACACACATACACATGCTGCCAGCACTGTGCTCACACTGTCATGCTTTCAAACAGCTTCATCCACCTTGTTGTCCGCTCTTGTCAAGACTTACTTCAGTTGGACAAATTGTTACGCACCTACGACACAAGGAAGAAATGTTCTTCGTGGCTACCAGAATGCCCAGGAGGCCTGTTTGTTTGTTTATTTTTCTCTCACTCTAGGAGAAGCTCCAGAGTCCAAAGGTGCAGCAGCACCAGGGACAAGCCTCCTTGCCCCACCGCAGGCATCCTGCAGCCCCACAACCCATGCCCTGTTCCAGGCACTCCTGCCCTGGTGTTGGGAGGCAGCAGCCAGTGCAGGACAATGTGAAGAAGGTAACACACACTCATAACATACTCACGCACCCATACAAATAATAAAATAACGTTGCAGCACAAGGGCATAGTCTCTGTCACCAGATAAGAAAGTTGTGTGATGGCAAAATCTAAGGCAATAAAGCGTAGCTAGTGTACACCAACGGCTTTCACATTACACGAGGAACAGTTTGGACGGACAGAGACTTCGAGAAGAGCTAAATGTCCCAGAATAAAGCAAAATACACTGAAAGTTCATAGTAAATACCCGCATCAATAGGTATTTATTCATTTGTGCTTCGCCACATCGTGACATACAGTACAAGACACTGCTGCTCTTTCTTATCATGGAGAGAGCTCACCATACTCTTGCAAGCTGCTGCTCCATCAGTCCCAGGGTGTCCATTGGTCCTGCAGCAGTTCTGGCCCCTTGCCTCCCTCCCAGCCAAGGCAGGGGACAGGGCTCGGCAGAGGCAGCCCAGCCAGGCTGCGATGGTCCTGGCAGCAGTCTGGTGGCTGCCCCACACCTCAGTGCTCCTAACAGTGGGCATCCGATGCTGCACATCTCTCAGCCTGAAGTCCTCTTCTCATCGCTGACTTCCCCAAAAGCTGCTCCTGCCTGCTGCACTGCAGGCCAGCTGGAAGGGCAGAACACCCCAGACACCCCAACCCTCAAGCCTGCACGTCCCTCATTCTTTCTCCTCGCACCCTGCAAGGCTGGAGGGCATAGTAAGCCCCCGAGCTCCTGCAGCCAGCTTTTAAGGCACATCTGGGTTGCTATGCGTGCTTTATTACTGTTATTATTATTATTATTATTACTGTTATTTACCCTGTGTAGACACGTGGTCTTTCACTTCTTTCTTCCCCATGTCCTCAGCTTACTTGTGTGTCATCTCTAAGGCACAAACCTCTTAATGCTAGAGCTGCCTGGCTTCTTGTATAGGTCGTGAATTGATAAAAAACAAACAAACGAAACGAAACAAAACCAAAACAACCCCCCATTCCCCTCCCCCCGGCACACCGCGCTTGCAGCGCACCGGTACATAAAGTATCTATGCGCGGGCAGGGCAGCCCGGCCGGTCCCGGCAACGCGCTAGGCGCAGCTGCCCATGGCCTTCACCAGCGAGCTCTCGGGCAGCTGCCTGAAGATGCCCCGCAGAGTCTCTAGCTCCCGGGTGAGCTGCTCTACCCGCTTGCGCAGCCGCTCGTTGTCGGTCGTGAGCTCCAGCACCTTCTGCTGTGTCTCCACGTTGCGCTGCTTGGCCTTGTCCCGGCTCTTGCGCACCGCGATGTTGTTGCGTTCTCGGCGCACCCGGTACTCGTTGCTGTTCTTGTCCACTGTCTTTTTCGATTTGCTCCGGTGGTCCGAGGGCATCATCTTGAGGGTGCCCGCGGCGGGCAGGCCGCCGGGAGGGTGCGGATGGTGGGGATGGTGCGGGCTGGGCACGGGCGTGGGGGGCGGCGTGGGGTGCCCGGGCTGGAGGTGCATGGTGGTCTGGGCGCAGTGGGCGATCTGATACTGGAGGTGGGACGGATGCTGCTGCGGGGCGTGATGGGGATAGAGGGCCGACAGGGCCGCCGACTTCACCTCCTCCTCCTCGTGGGGCTCCTGCTTGATCACCAGCGGCCGCAAGCCCGGCGCGGCGATGCGCTCGTAGAGGGGGTCGAGCTTGCCGTCCATGTAGCCAGCCACGCAGCCGAAGAGCGGCTGCTGGTGGTGCTGGGGCTGGTGCCCCGGCGCCGAGGCGGCGGCGCCAGCCCCGTGCATGGTGTGAAAGTCGAAATCCCCGGCCAGGATGGCCTTGGTTTTCTCCTGCTGCTTGCTGTGCTGGAAGAGGTCGGCTAGGAACTCGTCGTTGAAGGCGGCGGGATCGATGTAGGCGCTGATGTCGATGGAGTTCTCGTTCTCGCAGATGTCGCCGAGCTCCGCGCCGCCCGCAGCAGGTGCCGCCGCCGAGGGAGCCTCTCTGTAGTTGTAGGTGCTGCCGGGCAGGGGAGTCTGGAGCTGGTGGTGCTGGCTGCTGCTCATCGGGGGCCGGGAATCGACCTCGTAGAAATTGGCTTGCTCCATGAAGCAACTACAGTCTGCCGGGCATGGTGAAGGGCTCCTGCAATCCAGCTTTCGAACGGGACGACGACGGCAGCGGCGGCGGCTCTAGCAATCTCGCGGCACGGTGCTGCACGGCACGGCTCGCTGAGTCCGGAGCCCGTCCCTCCGCCCAGCCCCGCTCCACTCGCTGCCTGCCTACCCTGGTGCTAGTGTGCCGCGGCAGGCTTGCGTGCCGTATATATACAGTCCGCAGCAGGGCCGGGGATCGCCCTCTAGTGTCCAACCTCCCGCTGGGAACCTTTGNTGATAAGAGGCCCGGGGGAACGGCGCGAGGACTTTGCGCCCGCGCTGCCGGGGCCGCTCCGCGGGGCAGAGCGGCCAAACGCGGCCGGTACATTTCCAGCGCCCGCTCCCGCCGCTGCGTCGAGAGCTCCGGCCCAGCGCTCCCCGCCCGCGCTTCGCAGATAGTCTCAAAGTTCACCATCATCCGCGCACACTTGCAAATATTTGGCCAGTCAGGAATATTCGCTCCGTCGGGTTTGGGACCCAAGGCTCTGCCTCACCGGCGGTGGCTACCTGCCGGCAGAGCCCTGTAGCCGGCGGGCTCAGAGCAGCCGACCGAGGCCGACAGCGCCGCATTCCACCGCGGCCCGGCTTCACCGGCGGGACCCGCGGAATCCGGCCCCGAGCGCCGCCAGGACCTGCCCGGGGATAGGCGCCCGGCGGACAGGGGCGGAGAGCTCGGGGGCCGCGGAGGCTCTCCGGCTCCGCTGCTCCGAGGCGATCGGCCGGGCTGCCCTGCTGTCTCTGGCGATTACCAGCGGTCCCAAGCCCGGAGGAGCTGCCCCGCCTGCACGGAACAGCCCGAGCCGGGTCACCTGCGGGCCGCTTCATGCCCCACACGAATCGAGCAGGTAAATTTAATGCGAGATTTCCCCAAACGCACACTCAGCAATCTCGACCAGTGCCGGGCACGGGCCGCGTCCCGGCCTTGACCCGCGATAACCATGGGTGCAGCTGGGCCCGGACCCTCCAGCGCTGCAGCGGCCAGGTATCCCTGTGTACTGCGGGCGTGTGCCCGGCCCCGCGGCAGCAGCCTCCCCAGCCTCCGTTTTCCGGGGGTTTTAAAGGCGATCAATGCTCCCGCAAGTGCGGGACTGGAGAGGAGCTGCATGTCCCAGCCACTGCTTCCCGCCTCCGGGGTATGCGCCTACGGGTAGCTCCTGTGTACCGGCCACAGTCTCCGCAGGAGCTTCCGCCTCGAGCGTCAGTTCGGGCGGGATGAGGATGCACAGAATTCCTCCTGCTCCCATCACTCTAAGTATGCAGAATAGATGTGTCTAGCCCTACTTGCACCCAGGTGCACCTTGGGCAGTCCCATGGGCATTGAGCTCACCTGGTCCTGAAGGTCCCTTTGGAAGGACAAGCCAAGCCCACTGGAGCAGGTGCAGGTTTAAAATTACTACAGAAAGATCTGCAGGGAAAATTAATCATAGAGGGAGGGAAAAAAAAGATGCAATTCTTAGTTCTGAGTGTTTTATTAAAACAGAAACTTGTGACAGTAAATTCCTCAGAAAGGGTTTGACAGATTTCTTGCAATTAAAAATAATTGACAAAGGATTCAACAGGAAACAAAAATGACAATGCACCAAGATCCCATGCTTTTGCTTCACACCCTATGTTTTGTTTCAATGCAGGGGTGAATTTTTTGTTTCATGAGCAAATGCAAGGCCAGCAGAGTCAGTTGGCACACTCCAGTGCCCTCTCAGGAGAATGAATTCTGTAATTATAGCAGGGAAACATTAATTTACAGATTACAGAGTATACTTTTCACTATCAATTGAAAAAAATTAATCCTAAATTGTTTTTTTATACAGTCAGTATTTTCTAAAATTATATGTCTTGCTTTCAATGCAGTAGCAATGCCTCGCAGGACTGCTTCCACAAGGAGCTGCAGCACTGTCCAGTCAATGAAAACACTCATAAGAACTCTGAAAAAAGTCATGATACAGAGGAAAAGCCTCAAGTCTGTGACAGGAGTGAGTTTTAGGTGTTTCAGTGAGTTGAGTGACTGCACCCAACTGTCCAAATTCAGCTTATTCTACTCAAGTGAACCCATTTCCAGAAATGGGACAAACACAAAGCTGGACATTTTGCCTGCTGCCAGAAATATCATCTGGAATAAAAGCTGGTAAGCAGTTTATGCTCAGAGTTTTCAAGAGGCCTTGTCTGACTCTGAAGTTAGCAGAAAAAGGAATAGGCCATGAAAATTTAAAATAAAAGGTCAGTGCTGCATGAAACAGCAGAAGGATAACTAAGAAAGTAAGCAGAAGTGTGTCACTAAGTTTGTGATTTAATAACAATACCTATGCCTCTGTAGTCTTTAAAACCCTCTCACATTTTATAATTCTGAAATTAAGGCCTAACTACATAATAAAAAAAATGAAAGTAAATCAGAAAGTTTAGCATCAGATTCCATTCCTAATTGCTATAATTAACGTACAAGTCCCCACAATTTAAGGACTGGTTTGCTCAGTTTTTGGGTGTTTTTTTTTTAACATAGACCCCTTTTATCTAAGTTAAGAACTTTTAAGTCTTTTATTTTTACACAGAAACCTAAATTCCTGTTCAAATTATTTTAATAGAGTATAAAATAAAGTTCCCAGACTTATCAAAAAGACATATCTTTGTCTTTTTATTTTCCCTCCCTGTTTGTAGGCAAATAAAATGTTTAGAACTGGATCATCCCCAAACAAGCACAAATGCTTATTTCTACATTCATATCAAGAGTGATTGATACCAAATATTTCAAATAATAAAGCGAAAACTTGTTGCTTAAGTTACATGAACCAGGGATATGATTTAACCAAGAGAGGAAGGATGTGTGTTGCATGTAATGGCTCCCTGAAGCAGTACTGTCAACTCTTGAGGGTGCTATTCTTCCATCCCAAAGCAGATCTTGCTGTCCAGAAGCTCAGGGAGGGCAACTGAAGTGCTCCACAATTCAAAACAGCAGCAAGAGTAATCTGTACCAAGTCAGTTGCACTGCTTTCTGCTTAGGGAAGGAAACTGAATAGAAAAACGTAACTGTGAAGGAATGTGACTATCTTAGTGCATTTGTGACTATTAGAAGTTTTTAATTGCATTGCAACACTGAAGTCTCTTTATTTCACCTGAACTCTCTTCCTGTGTTGTTCTCAAGCCTTTCACTCCTATGGGCTGCAGAACAGTTTGCTGGCTGCCGGATGCAGGCTGGCTCTGCAGGCTGTGGGCAGAACGGTGCTCTGCTTGCTGGTCCAAGAGCCTGGCAGTTTGTGCACAACATAGCATGTGGCAACCCTGATAGGAGCCAGAGTGCAACTACACATTTATTTTACTACCTTGTTAAACCAGAACATTTCATTGCTACTCACAAAGCTCCAGGCATGAGTCTGCATGCAAAACTCCTTGGGGTGAACAGCAACAACCCAACCTCTCCTCTCTCCCACCTGCAGAACTGGTGGGGGGAAAGGAGACTGTCATCTGGCAGGGGCAGGCACTGTGGAGCAGAAATGATGGGACAGCTGCCCTGGGAGTGACAAGAGGATATTATCCTCAGCTGTGCCCTGAGTGCACCTGGGGAGTAGGCAGGGATGGAGGAGCAGTGGTTTCCTATGCAAATAAAGAGCTGGCAATCTAACATCTTACTTGTGGTATACTGAAACACAAACTTCCCTCCCTCCTGTTGTGTTTTCTGCCCCAGAGAGGGGACATATGTTACTGCACATAAAAGCTGCCACACATGACAATTTTCCAAGGAAAAGACTTTGTATGCCAAAGCCTTGGATGCCTGTATGTCAGTATGCAGCAGAGTATGACAAGTCAACTAGAGCCTTCCCTTCAGCTGGGAAAGGCATTTGGGGACTGCTTATCCTTTTTAATGTGTATTTTGGTCCAACAACAGATGATTTAATGACTTATCATTACAGTTTTTCTCCTTTGGAGAAACACATCTCCAAGGTGAACCAACTCAAATCCATGCTATCTTCCTCTTCCTTTTTTTTTTAATCATTCCCATTGTTTTCAGGGTCTCTATGACCATGTCCTCAATTCTTGCTATCCTTGTGCTCTACTGACTTTTGGCTCTTCTACTGAGAGCTCAGTCTGTAGCAATTTCTAAGCTAGGTGACCAAGGGCGTCTTTTCTTTTCCATTTACCTGATAACTGCTCACCTCTGTTCAAATGACCCTCACAGCCCAATCTGTTTCCAGCTTGTCACCTGTAATCTTGCACCAATCAGTCTGTGAAGTTGTGTCTTATCTATTCACAATCTCTGCATGGTTAATGAGCCATTGCATACACAATTCTTCTCTTATAATTAGGACCATATTTCACTGACCACATCCACAGTGCCCAAAACACTGCGAATGTTCTTCAGATGTAGGATTAAGTCCTGTTCCAAAGAACATACAGTTGAAATACCACCACCACAAAAAAA
>VZTR01020117.1:123012-135059 GCA_013400775.1 Chaetops frenatus | reverse complement strand
CAAAAACAGAAGAAAAACACACCCACAAAAAAAAAAAAAAAAAAAAAAAAAGTGACACTCACAAAAAAAGTAAAAAAAAAGTGACACACACAGAGATGAGGTTGCTGCTCACCTCTCAGTGTACTGTTTTCCTCTGCAATGCTAGGCCATCACCTTTGCCTTAAGAGTTCCACAAATGATATTATGTTTAACAGTAATTCTCCCACTGGTATGCATGAGTTATCACTTTGTTCAGTATTTGGCCTATCCACAATCACCCATTGTCTCTCTCTCTCTCGTCTTTCATCTCTAAATAAATGATAACATCCTTTCTTTCACACATGAATTTACTTTCCAATCTTTTGTCTTTACCTTACAAACTTCAGTGGTTTCTCTCATCATGAATGGCTCATGATCTTTAATTTGTTCATGCTACATCTCCCTGGATGATGGAGCAGTTTATTACTCTCTATTTCACAGCTAGAGAGCTGTGAGATGGAATGACTTGCCAAGGCCATACAAGAAATACATAACAAAGCTGAGCATTTAATTACTCCTATGCCCTAAGATCAGCCTGCCAATGAGCATGCAGAACCACCACCACCAATGAGCATGCAAAAGTTCGATTACTGTTTCCTACAAAGGAAATCCTTTCATATAGTTCCTTCTTGTTTGTTGGATTTTTAAATGGAAATAGAACAAATTTTTATTTGAAATGAATTCATCTCTGAGGTGAACTGCCAAGAAAATGTAATTATTTTTGATTTTTGCCATTAAATGCTTAAAGGAGTATATAGAAAATACAGCTGATTTTCCTCTAGACCATAGTCCTAGTCTACTGGATTGAAGACTCTCATTGATCTCAGTAGGAACCTGTGCAGACCCTTACTTGGCATACAAATTATGCAGCAGAGCAGTAACAGGGTATCCTACCCCAAACTCAATTCCCAACTGTGCTTTGACAGAGGTGTTCTCAAATCTCTGAAGATTATGGCTCTTAGACTTTGAGTAGCTACTTTTCATGGTGTCATACAAGAGGGAATCCTAACCGAGAGATTTGAAATCCTTGTAAATCCAGAAAAAATTATACTTTTTTTCCTCCCACTCAGGTGACACCAACTTCTGGAATTTAATTTAGATGGTCTCAAAGTGCCTACATGAGCTGTGCAGGGAACTTAGATTTGAAAATCTAAATGTCCTAAACTGCACCTAAAAGTAGATACTAAAATAACAGCATCTTAATAGTCTTGTCAGTGGAACTACACACCTGCGTTAGCATCAGTATTTACCAAAATCCTGCTAGTTAGAGCAGTAGCATTTCCTCACTTGTATGAGTAATTCACTCTGATACCCAAAGTACAGTATGATTATGAGCTTCTCCTTAAAACAGCAATTTGCAATATTAATAAAGTGGTATCTAAGGTTGAATAAGTACATTGGTTTCAAAGCACACCTATGTGAACACTGGGAGGTAACACTGAATCACAAATAAAAAAATACCCTTATTTGTCTCATACATGTCTCTTATATATGACTGTGCATTAATCCTTTGAAAATATTCATGTAGTCGTACCGCAACATTATTCATGCCTGTCCTTTTAATGTAAAAGGTCGTTTTTAAGCATAACTTTGGCAGTCCATAGTCAATCCAAAATCATCTGGTTTCGAGAAGATACATCAACAAAGCTGAGCTAGTCCTTGAGAAGACTGCTTAAGTAATGAGGAGTCTTACCACTGACTTAGATGTTACATTTTGCTGTTCTCAAAAGACTTTCAAAAAGAAGATGAGAGAGCATGTCTCAGGCCTCATCACTCTTTATATGTATTTTGCACTGTAGACATTTTTTTTGAGTTTCTGAATTAAAAAACAAAACAAAACAAAACAAAACAAAAAACAAACAAACAAAACAAAACAAAACAAAACAAAAAAAAAAACAAAAAAAAAACAAAAAAAAAAAAAAAAAACAAAAAAAAAAAAAAAAAAAAAAAAAAAAAAAAAAAAAAAAAAAAAAAAAAAACAAAAAAAAAAAAAAAAAAAGACAAAAATACCAAACAATGTTGAGCATTTTCCAGAAGTATAGAAAGAGATGCTGTGCTACACAAAGAATGTACAATCAGAAGATACAAAAAGTGAGAGCAATGGGACTGGATATGAAGTAAAAGATCAGCTTATAAAAATAGTAATGGCATTTCTTAATTATGTATTTTAGTACATGAAACATCCTGTCATAAAAATTAGTCCTTGACATGGACTAAGTTCTATGTTCTCATCCAACTTACTGCCTTTTAGGAGAGATTGTTAAAAGGATCAAGATTAGGCTAAAGGGTAAAAATGTGGTAAAAGTTTACATTCTGTAGTACAAAATGGGTCTGAAAGCCTCATGCTGTTGTTTCACAGATGAAGACTTTGCTAAATCCATGTCAGACTTCAGCATGAGAGCCCCAGAGAACTCAAGGATCTGGTGGGCTTTTTCCACTCCTGTCTTCCTTAAAGCAGGCAAAAATTCCAGATTTTTAATTACATGAGTTCCATGATTCTAAAAAGAATTCATGCAACATGTTTTAATATCGGGTGCTACAGTTCTTGCTTTTATTTTACTAAAATATATGATTTTAAAAGGAATATGATGATTTAAAAACCTGTGTGGCACAGAACCCTTAGCATGGGAAGGCTGAATCTGTGCTGGTTGTCTGCAATCTGACACTCAGCTGCAAAAGACAAGGACAGGAAAGTGTAACCTGGCACAGAACCCTGTTGCTCCCTGTCAGAGAAACAACTGATCAACTACCACAGCTACCACAGCTGGCATTTATGTTGGGTAAGACAGTACAGCTGATAGTGGGTCAGAATTTTCCATTTAGAAAGGGGCTATTCCCCACCAGCATAAATGTTCTGGGACGCTTTAGAAAGGCTTAGTAGATGGAAGTATTTACGTAACTAAGTGCAGGGCTTATGGATCATTTACATTTAATCTAAGTCATTGAGAAATCACTTGCATCTATGGTAGGGTCTAGACCACATGGGAATGACTTTTCTCCTTTATTAACAAACTGAAATAAACACCACTTACCCAGCTCAGGATGTCACTGATAAAGTCTGAGGCTCCTATTTCCTTCTCTTTTATGGAAGTTGAAGACACTATGGGACTCCTGACTACAGTTGTCCCTTGTACATAGCTGTTCAAGTTCTGCTGCTGTATCTACTGGATATGCAAAAAGTGGTGTCAGTGTTTAATGGAAGAAAATCCATATAAATATATGTGTCCCTATTAAGAGGAAATGCTATATTTTCAAACTGTGGAAAACACTGCAGGAAGAGCTCAGATCTTGTGACATATCAACTGCAAACAGTCTTCAGGAAGGTGCTTTGCCCCAGTGCCCCTTGCCTACTTGTTTCAGTAGGCTCAGAGCTACACAGTCAAATGTCCCTTGCAGCACTGAAATACCGCTAAGTCCTTGGATCTACATATTTTGATCACATCCATTTGGTGGTGGAGTATCCGAATGTGTGACTTATCAAATTTTAAGTGGACTGAAAACCTTTCCAGAAATGTACTAAAAAACACCCAGAAAGAAAGTAAAACCAAACAGCTCCTCAGTTTCCATGGCTCAGCTGCCAGTGCTGCTATAGCATGAGGTGTCTGAGAGCTGACTGTGAACTGGCGTGAGAACTACAGCCTTCATGTAAAGGAAGCCAGATACTTGGGCTCTTTCAGACTGCTGCAGTACTCTCTACTGATGCCATACACTGGTGTTAAATAAATGTCCCTACATTAAATCGGTGCTCATACAAATGAAATATTTCGTTATAAACTTTTTGTGTTTAAGGCATTGGCATTTGTTTTGAAAAACTGAGTTTTTTCAGTTATCTATGGCACCACTAAAGCACAGTATCCCATGTTATCTTGCTAGCAGTACAGGAGTTTCTCAAAGCTGGAGTTCTCCAGGACTGGCTGCCTATGTGCATATTCCTGCTAGGAGTGCACATGTCTGTTTGCACTCGTCCTGTCTTCATTGTGTTCACAGGAAGGAAAAAGACCACCATGTGCATTAGACACTTTGTCCCACTTGCTGAGTCCCTTAATGTCAAAGGACTTTACACAAGAAGAAAAAGAGGACATGACATGAAAGCACACCTAAACAAACATACCCTGAAGAATCTCTTTTGCTGGTAAGCAAAGTTCTTTTCTCTGACTGCCAAACCACATATCCAATAGGACTGCAGCTGACTTGAAAGCAAAGCCTGTACTTGCTGGAGGAGAGCCTCAAAAACCTGCACAAATGATTGTAAGTTTTACCATATTCATTATGCACTTTCTACAATTCTTGGTGAAGTCCTCTTTAGAATGTGTATGCTCAACAAATACTGAGTCTGCAGTGAAAGTCTTCAGGGACAGCAGAGCTTTGGTAGATGAAGTCAGTCTCTGCCAAGCAGCTGCAGGTGGCTGGTTGTTAATGCACATGCTGCATTGGGAGTCTGTGAGAGCAGGTTCAATATTTTGAAGTGTTCTGTGCTGTCATCAACTTTTCCTTTGCATGTTACTGTCTTTTGCCCCATATTTTTGCAGACAGGTTGTTCCACTCTAAGTCAGACATCAACTTTGTTGTAATATTGCCAAGCTTGAATTCTCTTCTTGGGTAGGATTCCTGATAACTTCAATTGGTGTCTTAATTGTGGGAGAACTTCTGATCAAATAAATCATGCCTGATGCATGAAACCCCCACATGATGGCTAAACAACTAAGAACAGGGAGACTCCTCTGTACAGACATTTGCCAAGTTGAATTTTACAGCCATTGAGGTGCACAAACATAAATGAAAAGTATGTGTAGTGATGGAGGGAGCACAAAGGTTCTCCTATCAGAGGAAAGTCTGATGTAGTTACTGCTGAGAGGAGAGAAAACCAGACATTGTTGTTCCTGGAACGTGCTACAATGTGTTTTTTTCTACAAATCTGTCTGCAGTGTTTGTGTTCAATACAAACCCAGGTTGTGTCTTGTAAGTTCACAATGACAGAGATATTCAGATGCCTGCAAGTGCAAGTGTAATTGCTTTGTTCTTCTGGGAGCCTGCATTATATTTGAAGGTTGGCAGAGCCAAAGCAGAAAGCTATGCCCCACTGTTTCTTTGGAAATTACTTCTGTTTCAGGAGGCAAGACAACTGATGCCTTGGAGTGGCTACCTAAAACAGAGGCTAGACAAGCTTAGGAGAATAAAAGCAGGTATTTATTGAAGGCCTTCAATAGATACACCTTGGGCAGTTAAAAACCTCTGAGGAACTACACCCAAGATGGACAACGGTCACAAGTTTTTCAGACAATTATAAGTTTGGTCTATTTACATTTCAGGGGTTAATCCTCCAATTACAGTTTCAGGTAATGAAGTCATTTACTCCAAGTTTTCTCCCCCCTCTCCCCTCATTCATTGTTTACATCTCTTGGGGCCTGAGACAGTGAGGTGTCCTTGAATTTCAGGCCTAGAGAGGAAATGTTCTGTCTGAATAAAACAGGAGAACAGTAGCTGACAGGCTATGGAGCTTTAGAGTTATACACTAAAGCAGTACAGAATCTGAAAAATATAAAAGCTAAGTCCTAAGGCAACAGACCTAGAAACGGTGAACTCACCAAATGTAAGGAATTCTGGAAGGAAGATGGCCCTGCTAAGGTATGTACTTACCTTCTTTTCTGTTGTGGACAAAAGATGGAGTCTACTTGCCTGACCAAATTATCAGTCACTGATTATCTCGTCCAAAATTCTCCTTGATGTTAGCAGCAGGAGGTCAATGACAGACATATTGCAATTGCCAGTACATTTTCTCAAACTGTCCTCCCACATATTTTGTACAATGATAAATAATTAATTTTCTATTCACGTTCATTAACAGAATTGAGGTGTAGTAAACAGTCAGGTGAACTGTCCTCTGCCAGGTGCCAGACTCTCAGTTTTGTGTTTCAAATGGCTGTTCCTTGAGATTTTCATGGTATGTCAGAGGTCATATTGGTTGTGGGGAATAATAAAGCCATTGATAACAATGCAGTTTGTGTCCTCATCTTTCCAAAACCATAAGACCATAAACAAAGCTATGCCTCCAATTTAATTGCTTTTCTGGAAGGGTATTTATTTTAGGCTTCTGTTCTGAACTATTTTAAAATCTGGATAAAATAATTGCCTAAAACGATTCACTCTTCTTGGTATCATAGGAATAAGGTAAAGTTCTTCGCTAGGGTATACCCTGTGATAAATAATGCCCTACTAATTATGGGTGGGGATTTTCACATGGTGACGGATGATGCCTTGGAAAAGAGCCATGGCACTGTGCATTCAGAAGCTAAGCTATCTAAATCCTCGCAGGCCTCATTTATGCTTTTGGGAATATAGGACAGGTGTGGCAATTACTAAACCTGGATACTTGAGAATTCACCTCTTATTCCCAGGTGTGGGCCATTAATTCTCGCTCAGACTTGTTCACTTCTAACAAGTCTCTTTTGAACCAGATTTTATATGTGCATATATACTCACACAATAAATAGCATTTTCCTTTCAATCCATTTATCTATTTTGTTTTTACTCATCTTTAGATATTCAGCCCTCATCTTACCTAACATTTTACATACACATGGAAGCAAACCCCCAAAATGATCAGTGGCAGTCTACAGATCCCTGTTGTGTTCTCTAGATACCAGAAGACTTGCAGTTTGCATTGTTTAGTACAATTACTAAAGAAGCTTGGGTAAAACTCAAGCCAAGCCCCAGTGAAATTCACAACACAGGCTATACTGATTCTACACTAATTTTCATTGGATCACTAGACATCAGAGCAAAGCCAGAAAACACTCAAACACAAACACGTTTGTAAAATCTTTTTTAAAAAAACTGTAAAGGAATATAGTGTTCATTCTTTTTGTTAGATGATCTTCCAGAAACCTGAACACTTTGGGTTGACACATCTAGAAGCCTCCTCACAGACCAGGCATTCTTCAGGGACATATCTGATAACTTTAAACTCAACACCTACATACCTAATTCCATATTCTGATATTTCCATAGAAGGTCACAGATTGTAATCTCATCTGTTTCATTCATTTCAAAGGGACTTGTGGCTACTGAACACAAATGTATATCTGGTCATCTTTATATACCTAAAATACATTGGTCATCTCCTAAGCAGTCCTCTGGAATACAGTGAAGAGATGGGATGATATGTGCTAAATTTTGAAATAGCACACAGCTTTGTGACAGAATTTTTCTGTGCAAAGAATTGGCATAAAGGTAATGAGATGTCCCTCTGCCTTCAAATCCCTCAAGAAGCCGTGGCTGTAATGGCACACTTCTCAGATCAAAGTACCATCTGGTGAAATGGAATATTGGTACTGGAGAACCTGAGCTGGCTTGGCTTGAAGAACAAATTCCTGACAGCATGACAGTACAGACTGAGCAAGGGTTCCACTAAAATATAAATTTACAATCAACAGTATTTTGTAGCTATGAAAGAGAAGACTGAAATGTGACTGCTGAAGAACCCAACTACTAACTGGAACACCACACAAAAAAGTGAAACTTGCAAAAATGGGCACACCTTTATCTGTGCAGTTGGCTGATTCTGAAAGTGCTTGCTAACATTTTCTGATTAAAAAAATTACCTTCCTGATAACAGCATGAAACCAAAATATGGCAGTTAGGAAATAAAATCTCAGGTCACCACTATTGCAGACTCTACCTAGATGAAACCAGTTCATCAAACTTGAAGTACCAAGCCTCTCATTCCCCTCAAAACTGTAGAGAGAAACATGAACAGCTGTAGCTGGAGAAGCACGGCATATAATGCCCATAGAAGTGACAACTTGGGTTTGTTGTAAAAGCATACAAATCATCAATGCATTAGTCTTCTACTATATAATGTATATATCTCATTGATCTATTCATTTTTTCAGACGCTGTAAGACTTCTGTGTTAGCCTGATTCCTTTTGCTATCACTCAATAGCCTGCTGAAGTTGTGAGAAACAGCTGTCTTGTGGGTTTTTTTTGTCCTCCTCCATTTGAGAACCATTGCATTTACTCTGCCCATGTAACTGAGTTAATTGATTTTCAGAAACCAGTATGAATAACTCTAGATAGCTAGATAACCTGGATATTTTGATAACTGCAAATAAAGGGGAGTAGTTCTGGAAGATGCAGAACTAGAAACTGGAAGTACTTAGTTACAAGACTTATTAGCTTAGAGAGAAACTTATTAGCATAGAGAGAAAGAACAAAGGCACTCAATTTTTCCTGCAAATGAACTCCAGGCAATGTGACAATCAAATGGATGTTTTCTATTACAACAGATTGGTTCCTTTCTTTACTTGGTATTTGCTCAAACAAAGCACTGTAACTTTCCAAGTCTGTAGTGAGTCAGTGCTAGAATTAGCAGTATGATACTGAAATAGCAATCACCACTAAGTAATCTTCCCTCTCCTTTCTCCTCACCTAGTCAAAAAGAGTTAAAGATAAGTTTCTGTTATTTAAATTATTAAATCATAGTGAAAAATCATATTCTGTGCTTAGGAATATAAGCTTTTTCAAACAAATAGGCAGAGCTATTCATATTGCTTTTTCTCTCTGTGTTTTTTTTTTTTTTTTAATATAACCAGAGAAAAGAAATTTGGCTATCCATCTGTTTTTAATAGCCTCAGCTCTGCGAAGTTCAGATTTCTAACAATAGGATTTTGGTCTTGGTGCAGGTCCGTCCTGAACACGAAAAGTAATTATTGTAATACCAAAATGCAAGTCTGTTAAGAGAAGGGAGATTTGCAATAATAAGATTATGGAAAACCTCTATTGCAGACTTTGTATTTCTGGGATATTCCTGAATGAATGCCATCTGCTTGGTGATGATGAGGAATGTAATCATATTGAGAGAATCTTTCCAGTTTTGAATAAATCTAGGTTGAGATTACCAAGAAAAGGTGTAGCAGTTACCAAGAAAAGGTGTAGCAGTTACCAAGAAAAGGTTATATTTTGGTATAATTCAGTGCATTTGCCCTTAAATACATCTAAGTGTTCATCACAGCCTGGAGTTATGTGTTATTGCCTAAAGGGCCTATTTATTTCCACCTGTAAACTACATATACAAATATATTTATTCTTCTCTCTTCTAAATCACTGGAGAGAAATTAGGCATTTCTTCTCTAGAATTCAAAGGCATGATTGTTAGACCAGAGTTAAAATGTACACAGCAGCACCAGGTGTGAAAAGTAAACCTTCAACTGGTATGTGCAAGAGTGAAGTGAAAAAAAATCCAGCAAAGGCTTACCCATGAGGGAAACAGAGGCAAATGCTTATGGAAAGAAAGATTTTTTAAATGTGTAGGTTGCAGTCCAAGAGTTTGTAGGGCTTTTATTTTAAGACAAAGAAATAATTGCCCATGAAGACAGAGGAAACACACGTGAACAATGGAATCAGACAAAACAGAAACTATTCCAAGGGCAACAAAATAGTTTTTGCTCTAAGTGAAAGGCCCCAGGGAACTTCTCAATGTTTTTGTTTTAAGGAAACATACTGCATGAGCAGTAAACAGGGACATTTGTCCCAACAGGCTCCTCTCCCTTTTATACCTTCTGACTCCAGTTCCTCAGTTTCTATTTCCTCAATGGCCTTTCTGCCTCTAACTGTGAATTGCTGTAGATTACTTAAACACACTGAGTATCAGTGTAATTTTTTTCCAGGACTAAAGTCTTTAAACAATTATGAGACTGGATAATGCATATGAAAATAAGATACTATGACAGCATTATCTACAGTCATATGGGTAAGCAGTTGCTACAGAAAAACATCCAGAATCAGAGCGAGCAGGGCTTCCTCCCAGCAGGGACCAGGCTGTGTGTGACACCCAGCTCCAGAGCTACTGCTCATCTGGCACAACTTGCACATAAGGAGGTAAAGTGTGTATTTCAACACCATATCCCGGTTGTACATATACTTCTGTGGGTACTTTTTAGATTGCTTCCATGATATTCTATGTTTACTGTAACACTGGGGGGAAAAATCCTGCATAAACTGAAGTACAGTGTATGATGGTTTCGTGTAACAGGATACAATGACAACTATGCACTGGAGTGTCTTACATGCAGGGAATTATGTATGAGGCTTTAACATTTAAAACAGTCAGACTCTGTGAGAATAAGTTTGTCTACATTTTATTTTCTTCAGCTATCTTTGATGAGGATTAATGAATTAATGGTCATGAAGTGCTCTAAAATCCTAGGAAAGCATACTAAGCACAAATACACTTAACTATTGTGAGGAAAGGATAATGTTTAATGCTTACCTGGAATTTCACTCTAGCTATAGATGAATGAGTCATTGTCACAGAAAATATAACAGTTTCAATTAAGAAACAGAAAAACATTAAAGAAGTTAAAGCAAGTACCTGATGACTGATAAGGGAAAGTATCTCTGTGGTAAATGAGCTGAGTAAAACTGTTTACCCAGACTAACCCTCAGATTTTTTCTGCAAATATGGTTTACTTTCCACAGGACTTTACAAAAACGAAACCCCTCCACAACATCAGAGAGCCATAAAAATGGCAAATATAAATAATTGTATCTGTATTACTGAGCTCTGCAACTGTATTTACAAATCTAATTCTTCACAGGTCTTTTGCAGACATAAAACATTTTCAAGCAAGTCTATGTGCTAAACCAGAGTAACATAGATAATTAACTCTTTTTCTCTGCACTAAAAATATCCCACTTTTCCAACAGTATTGTTTTCACTGCCTGCACGCTTGAACTTGTTCCAAACTTGCCTACCTTATAAACAGATGATTTTCAGACCTGCCCACTGCAAACACACACCCCTGTGTATTGAAGTGTACAGATGTGAGCATATGTGTGTATATGTATAGTAAGTATATGCTTGTTTGGGCAGAACTAAACTGATATGAACCAAGTGTCTGGAAAATATTAAGGGCAAAAGAATTTTTCTCCACAAAAAGTCATGTATTTTATAATAAAAAAACATTACCAGTGAAATTGGGCATAATCTTCCTGTGACATTTAACTCTATGATACAGATGTTTCCTAGTCTACCAGCATTTAGGGTTTCTAATAGTAAATTAGAAAAGAAAAATTAACCAAGACTCTATGAAATTTAAAGATTTGCCATAATTTCTATTGTCAAGAGAACTGTTGGTACTTTTTTTTGATGCCTTTTGTATTCCTTCCCCTTGACCTCACAAAATTCTACGGAGGCAAACCACACGGCAGCTAGGATCGAGATGGGAATATACTGCCACGTGTTAATTAACAGCCTGAGAACAATTAGGAGATACCAATCAGTACAGAAACACACCACCATAAACTTCGATGCCCGTCGGGCACTGGCCAACTTCACCATAATCACAGTACATTCAGAGTTGGAAGAGACCCACAGAGCTCCTGGAGTCCAGCCGTTAAGCGAGTGGCCCATGCGAGGCTCAACCCACAACCTGTGCCAGGTACGCCCAGGAAACCGCCCGGCCCGGGCACATCGAAGCTGCGCCGTCCCTCCTTCGGGGCCCGGACTCGGCTTCTCCTCCTTGGGCTGTGGGAGATACCGAACCCTCCTGAAGTACGGGCGGGCCCGCGGTTCCCAGCGGCGCGGGAACGCGGCTGCCTCACTCCCCGCCAGTCCCCGGGCCGCGCGGGGCGGCCTCTCAACCCAGTCCCCAGTCGGAGGGGCACACGGCTCCCGGGGCCCGAGCGCAGCCGGCCCAGCGACACGCGTGACCGTGAGCGCGTTTTCTTCCAGCACGGCTGCAGAGCAGCGCAGGGACACAAACCCTGCGAGCGGCCGTGACAAGGCCGTGACGGGGCCCCACCCGCGGCAGGGCGGGAGCGGAGCCCAGGGGGCACCCGCGGCCCCCCGACACAAACGCTTCAGGCCGCGGCCCCACCACACGCGGGCGTTGATTGGTCGCGCGCGCCGCCAATCACGCGAGGTTGCATCACCCGGGGGCGGGCGGCCCGCGTGGTGTCGCAATCGGCGCTCGCCGCGCGCGCACGGTACCGAGCGCGGCGCCTGGCCCGGCGCGGCCCGGCCCGGCCC
>VZTR01020117.1:0-122788 GCA_013400775.1 Chaetops frenatus | reverse complement strand
CCCGGCCGAGGGGCAGCCGGGGAGCGCGGCCCGGGACCGCCCGCGGTACCGCGCCGTGCGCCGCGCCCTGGGGAATGTCCCGACAGATACTCCAGGTTCCCCACCAATTTCCATGGTTCTAGTCGCAAGTTTCAAACCAGGGCTTTGGCAGGCAGGGAGCTCCGTGTTGGCCGTAGCGCTGACATCCAGCAGGAGGTGCAGTCGCAGCTCCGTAACAGTACCATGCAGAGCCTCTTCGGAAAGTAAGCGTTTATCATTTGCAAAACTTTCGGACTTAAGGAATTGGTTCATCGTTAGCAATCATAGCTGTCGTTTCAGATCGAAAGACAGAGTCTCTTGCCTCCTTGCCTCCCAGTGTTTGGGATTCTGTCATGTTAAAATACATGCTTTATGTGTTCTGATACAGTCTATTAAGGATGTCAGAATGCACTTTCATTGTAAGATGTATATTAAAAATAGAGATTCTGAAATAGATGTGGAAAAGCAATGTTGTTAGCTATGGCAAGAAACGATGGGATTGAGTTACCCCGTTTCAAAAGCGTTGTTACTCAGTCTTCAGTACGTGAGAGTTAGTATCAGCTCCTGCACACCTGTGAGTGTGGACCACGCAGGAGTCGGCCCTCCCATTGTTCAGCAAATGTGCGCCTGGAGTTCTGTGCCACTCTCCTCAGTACAGGGTCATGGGAATCTAGAATCGGATCCTATGAGGGTTTAAGAGAAGAGAGGCCATCTATTGCTGTTCAGATTGGGACTGATTTTGCATTTGATGAGACAGCTGTGTGAATTTCTGCAATAAAGTTATTCCGACTAATGATCAGAATCAGCACAGTCACATCTCAAGAAAGGAGCAGAGAGAAGCACTTAGTATTTTCTGCTACCAAGTTAAAAAAATACTGATTTAATTGACAAAACACATTCTTTATGATTTTTTTTCCAAAACAAACGTTTGAAAGTTTAATGTCTTTATTTTTATTTTTTGTATGTGTAAAAGCAAATAAAGGCCTTCATTGCTTCATTGGTCCCTGAGGAGTACAGTGAGACAGTAAGAAACATCTTTCTGCCTGAGAAGACACCTCTTGAGTTACCAGTTATTATGCTGTAGTGGGTGGCCAGTCGGTGGCCCAAGGAGACAACTAGGCAGTTCTAACTGGACACTGGAAACAGTACCATGTGTTGGGTGGAACTAGCCTAGGGCTGTTGCTGAGCTGAGGCTAATGAGTTACGGGAAAAAGATGCTGGGAAACTGGGCTGGCTCTCTGAGTTGTCTCCTGCTGTGCTGGGGCTGTCACCCAGTCACGGGAAAGCAACCTGTGTGAAGAGGCGTGGAGCAGCTACGTTTGTGATGCACGGGCTCTGGGAAATTTGAGACCTATGTGCCCCCCCACCTTCATGGCCTTTCCCAATTACCATGTCCTTTACCTCACACTTCTTGAGAGTCCCCTCTGTAGGTCTCATACCTGCTGCCTTTAAATCTCCCTGCAGTATCTGCTGAAGGATGCCCCATAGCACCTGTTGCTATCTGGGATAGCCTTCTGACAATTCGTAATAGCCATCCAGGCTCCAAATCAAATGTGGAAAAACAAGTTTCAAGCCTCAACTGTTGGCATTTGTGTAACTCTGTGATGCAGTTCAGTTAGTGCTACTTCCTGTGCATATTCTTTGGAGCAGGACAGGAATCCAAGTGTCTCCTCTCCCAATTTAGGGTTCTGATCATCAGGCCAGATAAAAGCACACCTCATTCAAGAAATACAAATTTAATAAAAAAAATTCAGTTCCAGTGAGAAGGAGCTGAGGGAGGCCTGTTCTAGCAGGCAGGGCTAGAATTCTTGCTTGAGAGGTGTGACACTGGTTATCATCCCTGCTTATATCCATGTACTGCCCAACTAAAATACTCCATTAATATTAGGTTTAATGGAGCAAATAATTTTTTTGTTGACTCATAGGGAAATCTGATCGAGATAGGAAAGGAGTGTTGAAGCAGTATTAAATAGTTTTGATAACAGAGAGAAGCACATGGAACCTGGTGAAGAAACCCTTTACATGTCAGGTGGGGTTCCCTTGGGGGTAGGAGCCACCTCTTCCTCTGTAGTAGCTCATGGAGCACAGAAATCAGATCGTGAAAATGGTGTAGATTACATAACTGGCCTGTCCAGGTGAACTTTTCAAGCTCTGAAATGTGTTGAAGCAGAGGGGAGAGCAGAGCATTCTGTCTTGATTTGGAAAAGGTGTCAAAAATCTACTTGTCAGAGACAACCTAAGCGAACTGTGTATATGCTTTGAGGGCTACAGAAATCCTGTATTTTAAAATAAAGTGCAGACAAGGCCAGTGTATGCTCTAAGAGGAGCATACATTTACACCTTGACTAAAAATGCCTGTGCAATTACACATGCACGGCTACTGCAACTGGCCCTGCCAGTCTGGTGTTGGTGCACAGGAAGACCGTGTTAGCTGGGTATTCAGTTTAACTGCCCAACCAAACTGCTTACTAGATCTGAGACTGAAACATGGTTTGCAAAAGTTGCTTTAAGAGTTGAAATTGGGAAAATCCTAACCCAAAGGTGTTAGGCGCTATGTATCTAGATTCAGCTCCACAGATGTCAGAAAGAGTTGATGGTCTCATTCTGCCCTGAAATAGGAAAATGAAAAGATTTCTTGATAGGAACGGTGTGGGTGTACTCATTCATCTTCACAAGTGATGACAGAGAATGTTAATTATGAGTAACATTCAAGCCAAATTTAGTGGGCTTTTCCATGAATGTTATTGATTAATGATTATGATTGTTGTTGCAGCTCTGCAGCTGCATCGCATTCTGGCCTCCTTCATCATGGAAGCAAATATGCAGTTGATCTACACAGTTGAATTTTAACATTTTAATGATAGCCCATCCAAAAGTAAAACAGCAACTCAGACTGATGAGCAAAACAAACAGGAATAGTACACAGCTGATGAACTTGTGAGTTTAGAGCAACCAGTGACACACAGGAGCTCACTTGTAAACCTCTTGCACATTCCGCCGTTCATCAGCCACACAGTGAAGCCATACATCTGCTGTTATGGATGTGAGATGTGTTCCTGGGCTGGACACTGCCCACCCTGGGCAGTCAGCACTGCCCAGTGGTGCTGCAGCTGCTTGCTTTTCCCCAGTCCTCTGGAGGATGGGCAGGGAGGATATATCACACTGGTCGTGTGATCCTGCATGTCTGTGTGTGACAGTGCTGGGCTGCACTGCTGCCACGCAGTCTGACTTTGGAGTGGGATTGTTTAGTGCCAGTTAAATGCTTTTCTTCAACGTGACAAATCCACAGTGATTTCACTGATCTCTAAGTATTTTTCATTGGAGCCATAGGTAGGTGTTGCAGGAGCTTAGGACCATCCTGTTGCCCTTCCCCTCTTCTCTCCCAGCCATTTAGGAAGTCATCCCATGAGATGAGAAGGGGACCAGCTGTTAGCCTTGCCAGGGCCATGGCCCTGCAGCAGCTGTGGTGGATTCCTCCTTGTGCCACCAGTAGGGCCAGGAGCAGGCTGATCCCAGCAGTGGGAGAACGTGAGTCAGGTGCCAGAGGATGTCTTGCTTAGCAGGCTAGTTTGTCTGCTGGCAAGGAGAGTGGACAATGACCAGTCCACAAACTACCGCAGGTGACCTTATTTGTGGATGAGTCAGCTGTGGTTGCTGTCTTTTGATAGGTGACAGTCCCTTGTCTTTGTGTAGTGATCTACACTGCCATCACCCTGTGTTCCTAAGCCACCTGCTTGATTCATACTGTTCCAGGCTCAGCATGCTGCTTTGGTAGAATGACACTCGGACATAGCCTTTGCAATGTGCTACCTTTTCCCATAGATTTATTTTTCCACTCAGTACTAGTAGACCTTACAACAGTCATTAATTTGAACATCATCTTTAAAACAAGTGCTGTAAGATGGTTGAGAAAAGGTGGACAGACTGAGCACTCTTACTCCAGAGAAAAGTGATCAGGGAGAAATTTGTCTATGGATACACCCAGAGATGTGGTCCGAAGAGGACAAGGATCAAATACCCCTGTTGGTCAAGAGTCAGGTTTAAGCCACAGAAGGAAAACTCTCCAGACTGAAAACTAAGAAAATAGTATAACTGGAGGAAAAGTTAGACAGTGGAACATGTTGCCAAGACAGAGGTTGTGAAACTGGAGATATTTGAGGCTCGGCTAGACACCCATCCATCAGAGATGGCTTTGGATTAACTGAGTGAAGCCAGTGAACAATTCAAACAGCTTTACTAGATGACCCAGTAATAGTCCCATCCAATCCAAATATGTTTGAGGCTTCAGAAATGCAGTTAGCAGCTTGTCCACTTCCAGCACAGTTATGATGAGTTACTGCCAGATGTACCATCAGTACTTTATGCTAAAGCCGGTGATGCTTAACATTGTAGCTGAAGCCAGCATCTTTAATAGCTTTTTTTCCCCTACTAGGTTCACCTTGCCCTTAATCCACGTGAAGATCTGTTGGAAACACCTTCTAGAAACACAAGTTTTCAGTCTCCTAATAAATTCTGTTGTGTCCAAGAACAGCCTGTCCAAATGAGCAAGATATCCCAACAGAACACCACCACAGATGTGAGCGGAGTAAGTGTGATTCACACCCAAGCACACTCCAGTGGTTTGCAGCAGGTTCCCCAGCTGGTGCCAGTTAGTCCTGGTGGTGGAGGCAAAGCTGTGCCTCCAAGCAAACAGGGAAAGAAAAATTCCTTTGTGGATAGAAACAGTGATGAGTATCGTCAGCGCAGAGAACGAAACAACATGGCAGTGAAAAAGAGCCGGTTAAAAAGCAAGCAGAAAGCACAAGACACACTGCAAAGGGTCAACCAGCTTAAAGAAGAAAATGAACGCTTAGAGGCAAAAATTAAACTCCTGACCAAGGAGCTGAGTGTATTGAAAGACTTGTTCCTTGAGCATGCCCACAATTTTGCAGACAATGTGCAACCTGTTGGCACTGAGACCACCACAACAAATCCAGAAAACAGTGGACAGTAGACACCTGCAACCTTATGAAACAAACTCTTGAAGTGCAGCTTGTCTGCAGTGCCGATGCAGTAACCAAGTAAAAACTGTACCTTCAGTCGTTGTTTTGTGGAGATTTTCTTCTTTTAGATTTGACACTGAAGATTTGTACAATCAAATCAGAAACTGGTTAGGGTATTTGTTTTAAATATTTTTCTCCTCAAAGATTTATGCAGACCTGAACTCCTAGCCAACAAGGAGTGTTATATTTAGGAGTTAACATTTTCAAAGGACTATTCACTTACCATTTTAGATTTCACATAATGGCAGGAATCCAGCAGGATGGCTCACTATAGTATTTTAATAATTGGATAGAACATCTTTTAAATACCTGTTAGGGTATTTTGGCCCTTTGTTTTCTCCATTACATATTACAAAATGCAAAGGCTGTGGAGAATTTTTGCTTTTTACTTTAAATGTGTCGAGCAAGTCCTATGAAGCACCATGTAGGTCCCTCCTGCCCAGTTACAGTTAATGGGGAGGTTGTAGTAATAATGAGCTGGGATGCTTACCAGTGTTCACCAGAAAAATAGCAATATGCTCTGATGATATATAGGCAGTTGGCCTCCAAATGGCACATGAAGCATCATGTACAAGAGGCAAAGCAGCACACTGACAAAGCCTTTTATTTAAGCTTGTATTCATATTGCTCACATAGTGACTGGGGCCTTATGACAACAAAAGTTTGTTTCCAAATTTCAAAATGCTACCAAAATAGTCTGCCCTGCAAACTTGTATTCTTGTTGGGAAGAGGAGGTATTGGGGAGAACAAAAAGTGCAGCTTGGCTAAGCAGTGAAAGGGGTAGGACAGTCGGTGTTTAGCTGGGATGTATGGATCACTGCTGGCTGACATTAATCTTACAGAAATTTACAGTGATTTTAAAAATAAATGGCCCTTGTATGAATAACTGATTCAGTGGAATTTCTACAGCCATCATACAGCTGTGTGAAGGAGTATCTTTAGTCTTGTTTTATTTCCATGGAAGTTTTTCTGTAGCAACTCACTGCTAAGTCTTTGCCATGATCCGTAATGCAGTGCTATGTGCTATATTGAGGATTGAAACAAAGTAAGGCAGGAACTTGGATGTAACTTTAATTTATTTTCATTTTTAAATATATCACTGATAGTATGGTTATTTTACATTTAACCTGTGTGTCTGTCTTGTAGACTTCTATGCTGTCTGAATTTCCCTCTTACACTACCTTTGTCCATAGATTATTTTGGAGGATGCTTGTTTGCTTTGTATCTGTACTTAAGAAAAAACTTGGATGTTATCTCTATCAAGGTACTGTTAGAGAATGAAACCTTGAAAAGTTCTTTTTTTAATTTAAACTTTTAATACATGTGGAAAACTTTAATGGATTGATTTGGATAATGGTAGACTTTTTACAGATACGTTTTTTTCATTCTAACTGCATCTTAAGTTGGTAATGTTGAAATACCAGAAGCTAATAAAAATGTTTTGCTTGTAGTGGCCTTGTTTTTCGTGTCCCTTTTCTATTTCCCTCAAGAGCAGAATTGCCCAACTCACAAAGCTATTTTGGAGAAATCAGTGCAACAGTCTGTTCTCCTCTTTCACTCAGGTTTTTGCTCCATGGAAGCAATCAGAAACTCATTACAGTTTTGTCTAAATGTCTAATTTAACAAAAAAGGAGAAAAAAAAAAAAAAAGAAAGAAATTTAAGACTGAAAATATACTGCAGGGGAGGGAAGAGGAGCAGAAAATCAAAATTACAAGGAAAAAGATGACCTGAAGGCATTTCATTTGTTAACTGCACCTCTTCTGGGGAAAAGGCCAGCGCTGATCTCTTCCCTGCTTGTCTGGCCCTGGAGTCCTGAAGTTGGTTTGCCAGGCTGGTGTAGAGCCTTCCTCTACCAGTCTGAACAGGGGCTGCAAATCATGGCTGTTTGTTTCTGATTTTGGTGAAAATGATTTCTTAGATCTCTCCTGAGTGGGACTGATCCTCTTTCTGAAACTCTGAAGGGTGATTTTTCCACTAGCTCCTGACAGAGCTCCTGACAGCTCTGATCCCATTTCCTTCATGTTTAAAACCAAACCACTGAATTATGAAAAGTCACTTGTTTGGAAAATGAAATTTCTGTTTTATCAGCCTCTGCACTGGTTTTCTTTACTGATATTGTGGTTTAAGCCCAACTGGAAAATAAGCCCCACGTAGCCCCTCCCGTCCCCCCACCCCCTCAGGTGAGAGAGACAAAATGGAGATTACAGGTTGAGATAACAATTTACTGGAAACAGCAGCCAGGTAAGAAAACATTGACAGCAACAACACTAATGACAACAGCATGTAACAGAGGGTGAGGCCGCGCAAAGCACTCAGAGCCCAACACAATGTGGCCCTGGCTCCGTTCGCTGCTCTTGCCCTGGGACAGGAACAGAAGGGCGCGGAAATGGCGGCACGGCCTCCGCACAGCACCTTTGTCTTGTCCTCGCTGCCGCGCCCACATAGCTCCAGCCCCGCCCCCTCCCGGCACGGGGACAGCCATCCCTGGCCTTGGGGACAGCGATCCCTGGCCTGGCACTGGGACAAGGATCCCTGTCCTCGACTGGCACTGGGACACTGATCCTTGTCCTTGGCTGGCACCAGGACAAAGCCCCGGAGGAGCATCAGGCTCTGTACAGCACCTTACTGCCGTGACGGTAACAAATCAATGTTTTAAATGTGCCCTCAATGAGAGGCTGGTTGCACGAAAGGGATCAGTCTTATTCTAAGCCCTCACCTGCCAAAGTAGCACCAAGGAGCCCCAAGGTGAAGCAGCAAAGTACCTCCATCTCACCCCTCTGCTGCAAGGCACAGAAAATTTCAGTGTAGACGTATAAAAGTTAAGGTTTTTCCTTTTAACGCATTCTTTTTAACTCCAGTCTGTGACAGAATCCAGTGCCTGTCAGTACATAAGGAGTTACATTTCACCAGGAAACCTGATTCCCGTTTTCTCACTGTACCCTCAGGGAAGGGGTCTGCTCTAGCCTCCATGACCACTGGGAGGCTGCTCTGTTTTAACTACCCCTGTAGCTGCAGCAGGGTGATTGGCAGGTAAATTCAGAGTGCACCCAAACCCAGGGAGCTGAAGCAATTTGCTGAAGCAATTCACATGTATCATTTCAGAAGTGCTCTGACGTTTCTAAACACACAAATTTGCTCACCATAAGACACATTCTGTTAATTTGGTGCCACTCTATTCAAGTCTGTTTGTGCCAAGGGGAAAAGTAATTTGGGAAAATATGACAGTAAGAGTATAACATATCTTGATGTAGTCAAAAAGAAAATTTGCCATAACCTGTATTTTCACCCCATTAATACACTTTAAATTATTAAACACCACTTCTTAAAGTATTAAATATCACTTTGCCTTTTAAAAAAAGGTTTATTCCCCTTCCCCTCCCCAATTTAGGAGAAAAGGTCTAATTCACTTTTTGCTTAAGTGGATAAAAATTATCATAATTATAGAACAGTCTTCTGGAATGAAGGACGAAATTTATATTCACCAAGTTCATGGGCCTGATGATGAAGGAAAATGAGAGAGGGTGCCCCATCCCAGCCCAAAAAGCAGGGAGCTGGGTACTGAGCGGGCGCTCCCCGGGCCCGCGGCGGGTCCGTGCGCAGCCACGCCCCAAAGCAGAACCAGTTCTGCCGCCTGCAGAGCCCGGCACTGCTCGACCTGTTCTGCAGCAGCCAAGGTTTATTACAGGCAGGGAACGCCTTTAACTACAGTGGGGTGACGGCTTAGTTGAAGCAGTTCCAAAGATCTTCTTTCAAAATCTGTGAAGTGTTACTATAAAATAGTTACTGCTGCTGAACCCAAGCAACAGCACGTTTCGGAGTGCCCAAAACAGTGAGCCATCTCCTGGGTGTGTCCAGAGCCTGCCACAGGAAAACACTTGGCCGTGAAGGAAACGGGGTTGAGGCCATGAGCACTGTCTTGCACTGAAAAAACCTGAGTTTTGGGGGAAGATGAGTTCAGACCAAGTATAGTCTCTGTGTTCTCATATCCACATGGCTACCTAAGCAAAGCCCGATGTCCTTGTGCAGGTACTACATTTCAGAGGTTGAAGATTCCATTTACCACAGCAGGAACATCAATGCAGCAGCACATACAAGGTTCTGATCTCACATCCTCCCTTCCTCAAAAAACTCTTCCTCTTCATAGTCAAGAATGCCTGCACTTGCCTGTTATAAACCAATGTCAAGAAACTTCTAAAAAATGTAAATAGGCTTTTTAATTAATTGAGTGACATTAATGAAGTCCTCTGGATTGTTTCACAATGTTTCTCTGTCTGCCACATGCAGTTTCCTAGGTAGCAAGCTGTTGGGAATAAAGAGTAGGTTCTTGTCACACAGACCAACCCGCTTAGCAGGAAGAGTTCTCCTGGAGTGGTGTATTTGGCAATTTTTAAGGAAATTCTTTCAGGCCTAAATCCCGTCCTGGGGAGGGCACAAAGGCAGCGGCACAGTGGTTTCTGACACCATCCAAGCCAATGATGTCCTCTGCCCCCCATGTGAAACAGACACTTGCAGAAGCCCACAGTCGATGACATCACCCGTGTGTCAGTGACCTGGTGTCACTGCAACGGAACCGAGATGCTCAGACCAAGTTGCTGACATAGCAACTCAGCTGATCCCTTTAGTGGGAAAATCCTCACCTGGCAGGCAGTGAGACCCAGAAAGGCCTTGATGCTCTGCTGTGGCTTCAGCTCCCCTGGACACAGCAGAGGGATGTTCTGAAGTGGCTTTGCAGTCAAATTGCAACAGAGTCTGAGTGTTGAACAGGAGTTTTGATGTGTATGTAAAGTGAGACAGATTATTTTTATCTAGTTACCAGCACCTAGGGCTATTTTATGATGCAAGAAATGTATTTCTTATCCTGCAAGCTGATGAATACTTACAGTAAAAAAATCTTCTCTTGGTAATTTAAATCTTGCATGAGTGGAAAATAATTTTGTGACCAATATTAATATGTTTGTAAGGTATCCAAATAATATCTACATTAATTCAGTTTGAACTAACACTGAACAGTTAAAAATAACTCTATCATGCTGCACAACATAAGCTGCTGAATGACCATGAGCCCTGCAGCAAAGATATTCCCTTCTTTCAACTTTTAAGGGTCACAAACACCATAGCAATCTATGTTTTTAAGGAACAAACAGATGAACAAATATAATGAACATGGGGCTGTGTGTGAAGGATCAGTACAACCACTACCCAGAGCAGAAAACTCTGGCTAGCGAAGGGTCAAAGTTTGCAGGGCACAAATTGGTAGTAAGGTCAGATAAAGAAGCAGGAACTGGAGCAGAGAAGCATAATGACCATGGAATTGTGAACACAAATGATGCCAAGATGAATTTTAATAAAAATTTGATTCTGCTTACTGCATGGATACAGATCCATAAGAAAAATATGTGTCGTTATATCCACTGAGAACAACTGATTTTTATTTCTGTTTTTCACAGTACTTGTGGTGAATTTTAAAAAGGACTTAAGAGTGTTACATTTGCTCATAGCTTTCAGATAATCCATTTGGTATTTTAGAGTCCAAATCATCAAAATTCAGATTTAATTGCAAGATACATCTGAACTGGGATCTGGCAGAAGTATGAGCCCCACTGATAAGGCAGCAGGGCTATTTAGTTGCGACTTGGCCACATAAACTGCTGATTGCAAGCAGCAGTTGAGTTACTTGGGCCTTCTACCTTCATTTTTAATGCATGAATTTTTCTAGCTAATAGCCTGCCTGCCTCTTTTGCTATTAAGAATTGGATGCATTTTATTTTATATGCTGCAGCATTAAATCAGAATGATGACTGATTGATTGAGGCAGTAAGTATCACCCTGAAGTTTACTGCTTTTGGCTGGAGAGGCAGTCAAATGATTTGGCACTGCTCTGGCCTTCTGCCATGAAAGCCTCTATTTCCTCCACAGTCCGTGGGACGCACGTAAGCAGCTCCATTCCAGTGGCTGTCACCGCAATGTCGTCCTCGATGCGCACCTGCACAGGGAACACATGGTTACTGAGGCACTCCAGATGGGGATGAGCAGCATGTCAGGCTGCAGCAGCAGTGACGGCTCAAGGTCCTGCTGCAACCCAGGCAGAGTGGCACACTGCAAGCACAGAATTGCTTGTCACCACCAGCACCTTGGCACGGGGCTCCGTGGGCTCCAATTCCACTTGGGCCACTGGCCCCTGCCACCCTCCTGGGGTCACACAAGCTTCATGGTGACCCCTGGTGTGGTGGTGGCCCTTCAGGTGCCTCTGCAGCACTAGGTATATCAAGGACAGTCTGAGCAAGGTGCTGCAACAGTGAGTTCATGCTATGTCATTCCATGGGGCCAGTAAATCTCAACCCCCTGACAGCAGGAGCAGTAAAAAAAAACGTTCTTCCCCAGATTTGCCTCCAACCTTCTTAGCACATGGCTTGCTAGGGACAGTGTCTGCTCTCAAAGCTGTCCTGTTGCTGAGCTGCAATTCAGGTATCTTCTCTTTGCACTTAAAACTTTTCTCTAAACACAATAAACTTTCAAAGTGAAACTTTGAACATGAAATAGCTTGTAGCTGATATTCCAAATACTGAATTTTCAGCTGATAAGAAAGTCCTAAGCAGGTCAGACATTTCTTTTAAAATATAATCACTAAATTTCAAATCATGGAAGGAAAAAGCAGATCCTCTCAGGTTTTCAACTCCTGCTATTAAAATGAAAAGTGTGCTTAATTTCTGTTTGTCTCTAATCTCTTCTTACCAGTAAATGTGCCTACACAGTCATTCCCGTTATCTTATCAGAAAAATGTTGCTAAGTTGCTAAGCTGCAATAAAAGCAATTTTAGTAAGGTGTAAATCCAAAAGAACACAAACCCTGGGTACTCCCACCTTACAATTGCTTTAATTGTTTCTGACCTCTTGACATTTTCAACTAAAAATAACACTGGTTAACATTTGTACTTCTGATTGCAAAATAATGCATTTGTTCAAACAGAATGAGTCATCCAGTCCTTCTTAAACTGTTTAATGATGTCTTTGCCAGATTATTTCTTCTACTTGGTATCAAGTTAAGTGTATTATAAAGCAGAATTAAATAAACAAAACTCCATTGAGTTTACACATTTGTTTTGGACAGCTGTAAATTTGAAAGCTGAGAGGCTTTGTGTGCTCAGTGTGCCTGAAAAGCCAGTGCCCTGCTGCAGAGATCAGCAACATGTGCAGTGACTATGCACTTCAACAGTTTTTACCAGGATGGGCTTTTTGATTCACTGCTTTAAATTTGACCAACTGAGCAAAACATAACCCAAAGATTCAGAATGAGGGTCCCATTGCATCCAAAGGTAAATCCTGCTGTGTGCCTGTCCCGCTGGGTCTTGGGCCTGGGCACAGCCTGCCTGGGTGACCAGTCTCTGCCAAAAACCTGATGGTACCAGGCAAACCCTGCAGGAGCACCAGAATCCAGGGACAGACCTGGTAAGATGGCAAAAGTCAAAGCATCACATGGAAAGCCCAGCCAATGTAAATGGAGCTGGGTACAGCAATGATGTGGAAAGTAAAAATGTCAGTGCAAAAGTAACTCTGAGAGCAGAGCAAAGGCCAGCCAAAGCTAGAACTGACTCTGCCTACAGAGAGAGCCCTTTTCCAAGCACTGCCAACTTCACAAACCTCCCCCTGCTTGAGCTGAAATTCCACAGCTATAGAGATGTATCAGCCACAATTCATTTGCTTAACCAGTAACATTAGCAAAAAAGCAAGAAAAATGGTTTGTGTTTTCCAGTTCAGTGTTCCATGCCTTCACCAATACCTCTTTGGGAGGATAGACTGACTTAAAAGCAGAGCAGACGAAAGCTAGATTACAGTGGGGAATAACAAGTGGGGTAAGGTGTCTGTCCAATGCTGTATTCCATCTAGGTCACAGGAGAAAATCAGAGTAGGGAAGGAGCTGGGAAATAGTTAAGAGTGATGAAAGGACCAGAGAAAGGAAGGTGTAGTGAGGTGAGATAGGATTGACAAACAATGGACAAAGAGAGCTGGGACTGGCTAAGGAGTCCAGGTAGGCAGATCCTGGTGGAGGTGAGAAGTAGACATCCTGAATTAGGAGAGCACACAGGGGCTGGAGCTGCCAATGGCAGGGAACTGAGAGTGACCAAATGGAGGAGGATGAGTGCCATGCCCAGTGACTCCTTGTATAGGAGGAGCATTCTTAGGAAATCATATAATCAATCCATAGCTGTGATCTGCTGTGAAAAGTGGGAGAGCCACTACTGTCACATCAGTCTGCTCAGCATCAGCACCTCCAAATGCTCTTTGGGATGTGGATGGAGGCACACAGAACCACTGGTCCCCTGGGACCACCCATCACTCCCTAGGAACACACCACTTCTTTTGCCAGATCTAACACTTCCTCTCTACTGGATGAATCTCACCTGAAATGGATGCTTGCCACAAGAGAGAAGACAGAGTTCCCATTTTCAGTGTATATTTTTTCCTTTGCCTAAAAGCAACATGAGTGCAGAGGAACAGGCTCGCAAGTGGAAGGCAACAGTTTAATTTACTCTTTTCCTGCACACCCTCCACACTTCACCCTGAGTTTAAACTCAGTAGCAGCAAGAAGCAGCTTCAGAGGACCTGCAAAACTTTCCCCACAGAAAATGACAGAGAGCCTGTCATTTATTCTTGTCTTCTGTCCAAATGGAGAAAAGATGCTGGATCTGCCTGGCAAGGCTCACTGGCTTGGGACTGCCTTTCCCAGAGAGGGACAATGGTTATGAAACTAGCGGTCAGAGATATGTCCCTGTTAGCAGGCTCTTTGTTCATCAGTGCTGCTTGTTTCCGAGCTACAGAGTGGTTTGGAGTTGTGCACCGAAGTGTGAGGCTCACTGCACCCCCAGCTTTCAGCATGCTCTACAAAAACCTAGGGGAGGCTTTACTTTTTTGGTGTGAAATGGCAGACTTCAAAAAACCACTCCTGTAAAGATGCAGTAGCCAGGAATGCCAGGACTGCTCCAAAAATGCCTTGTTCTTATCAAGGGTAGTGGCATGATCTGTCCAGAAATACCTGATTGCAGAACTGCCAAACAGCAACAGGCCATCATGCGGCTCGACCCAATGGTTCCAACTCTGTCCCAAAGCAGAGCTGTGGGGGCACAGCCAAGGACAGCACAGGAGTTAAATACCAGGGTTGCTGTCAGCTCTGTACAACCTAGCACTTTGTCCTGACTTACTAATACAGTCATGCTCCTCAGAGCCTCCCATGTTACCTTCCAAGGGAAACAGCTTGTAGCACTTATTAATTTCTTTTGGATGACAATATATATACAAAGCTTTTGACAATCAAGAAACTATTTTGGCCAATTAAATAATTTGCATGATGACAGACCCCAAATGTCAAAAAAGGCAACTGGTGAAATGTCTCCTTTTCTTTTAAATCTATTGATCATTTGTTTGAATATGGCTGTGGAAAGAAGCAACACTATTGCTGCAAGACCTTAGAGTGGGACACTTGCCTGGAAATGATGAGAGGATGTGGCCATGCATGGGACCATCCAAAGCAGATGAGCACACTTCCTGCTGGAGGACCTGTGGGTCTGTTCCTACAGTGGTGTCCTACAGAGGCAGCTGTGTGTATCCAAGGGAATTTATTTCAACTCAGCCATTGACTTACCAATAATTTTTAACAGAGCAAACTTATCACGAGCAGAGTTTGACTTCTGTATCTCAGAGGGACTGGTTAGGAAACAGAGCTGCCCTTACATCAAACCCAGGGACAGGCGAGGAGTGCAGGGCTGGGGAAGGCACTTTCATGTTGTTACACACAGTGGCTATGCCAAGGTGTTTTTTATAGAGGCCAGTCTCTGTGCTCAGTGCTTCCTGGCACAAGCAGATTTCATTCACAAGCAAGTCCAATGTCAAAAGAACCTTTTTTTTAAATGTCCACATTTAAATGTTCACATTTTTATAGAAGAGGATCCGTATGAGTAGGGTGAGGCCACGTATTTTATTAGATTAACTGATACAGATGGAAAACAAGCCTCAGGTGCCCAGTCCCTTCATCCAGGCTCAAAAGAAGTATTAAACTACAAGCTAAATACAGGTTAGAAACAGCTGGTCTTGCTTTAACCTAATTATGTTAATTAGACAAGAGAAAAGGGTTAAAGAAGGTTTATAAGCAACTACCAGTAGTGTTTGGGTTGCCTACACCTACCACTTCCCTTAGAAGAACTTTTAAAGGAAGTATGTACATTGTGAAAACTGCTTTCCTATGAAAACTTTTGAAAAAATACTGTGTAGCACTATTACTGTGATAAAATATGCAATGTTAAAAAGTAGATGAGCAGAATGTTTATTGCCTAGTAAACTTTTTCATTTCACAATACAAATTCACCATAAACTCAGAAACAGAGCCTAATCTTCTGAAAAATAAAAATCATGACAGAGACAACTATATGGCTCTCTTAACCAAAGGTAGAAGCAGTTAAGTATCTTGCTCTTTATTTGGTTTAACATCTATTCTGAGTAAAGGAAGTACTATTGTTTTGAAAAATATTGTAATATTAGTGGATTTTCAAGTTCTTGGTCCTTGTAAATCTTTTAAATTTTCAAATGAGAAAAAACTCAATGAAAGAAAGTAATGCATTTAACACCCATCTGTCTTTCAGCATTTTCTCTAAGTTACATAGTTTTCAGATATTAATTCTAGTGCTGGTTCTACAAATCATAGGGAAAAATAAGGCCTGAATAGAGACTGAATGTGTAAGGCCAAAACAAGACTGAATGGCTTTACTGTGTCTTTGAGAAAAAATCATATGAACTGCATGAATCAGTAATCAGCTTATGAAGAATGGAAATGTCAAACCTTAAAGGGCAGCATTTGGAGTCAGCATTTCCCCTTCCCCAAGGATTTGGCTGCTTTTCCTGAGCAATACATACAACCATATGCACATTGCTCTATTTGCACATCTCTGTTTGTTTAGGAGCATGTGGGGCAGAGTCCAGGCAGAGCAATGGTGCCCTGGGCCAGGCACTGTGCCAGCGTCCAGCAGCAGCCCTTGTCCCACAGGATTTATGACCCTGGTAAACTGGACCTTGGTTTTGCAGATGGAGAACTGAAGTACATGTGACTGAAACATCCCAAAATTGGCCAAGGAAGTTTGTGAAGGACTGAAGTCAACAGCTGTCAAGTAAAGATTGTAGGGTTTCAGACAGGGCAACATCCCCTGATCACTGCTTGCTTCCCTTCAGAGGGATCTATACTTGACCCCGAAGTTGGTAAAAGCCCTGAATAGGAGGTCCCTGAGCAGCAGTGATATCCCTGAGCAGGCTGTGCTATGCCTGAGGGGGCAGGAAGGTGGGCTGGCTATGGATCTGTCCCAGCAGTGCAGGCAGCCACAGAAACCTCTCGCCAACTCTTCTTCCCTGCTCCTGTATCTTCCACAATCTCTTCACGGCTAGCCCCAGGCAGCACAAATTACCATAAATGGCTACAGTCTTGCCCTTTCTGGCACACTACAAGATTTTTGCTTCTCAATAGGGAGACTTGTCACAGCCAAAAAAATTATCCAAAGCCAAAAAAAGACATGAATTCAAGGTGAATTTATTAAAAATCCACTAATTCCCTGTGTGGACAGACTTACTCAGAATTACAGTGGCGTTACTTCAGTGAATGTTAGTTCATTTTTGAAGTGAATTACACTAAACCAAATTAAGAACATTTTAATTAGTGCTGAGCTCTGCAGAGGGAAACACACTACTTATTTCCTTTTGTAGAATGTATTTTTATTTTAAACTTAAAGGAAGATTGGATTGGTTGTAGTGAACTCTTCAGCTAGAATTGACACCAATACTAGCCCCTGTACTATTAATATTTGTCAGTAAAAACACGGGGCTTTAAATGACCCTTTTTAATCCCACAGAAAGAAATTTTTCTGGCATGCTTCTGTGAGAAATACTCACTCACTCCGGATAAACCAGAATGAAACATCTTGTTCATAACTAAGCATTCTACACAGCATGAATTGCATCTTCTATTTATGCAGAATCAGCTCAGAATGGTGAAGATGGAAAAACTTATTTTGATTGCATTATAACTCAGCTTCTGTGAAGAATTCAGAAATATTCAGATGTATTCCAGTCTCAGATTTTATTTTCATTCTTCTCCTGGACAAAATCAAGTGACAACATCTGGCTCAGGGTATGTGTGTATTATTATTTTTTCTCTCTAACTAAAATGTATTGTTAACAGGGGGATCAGAGATTTAGATTTTTGCTCAATCATTTTTGGGCTGCCACTTTTTTAGCAAAGTTTGTTATCTAGCTTTCCTTACGAGTCATCATTACAGGAAGCTAAGCAAAAACAAGGGAACAAAGTTTGCTTGAAATCTCTGGAACAAAAGTGCCTGATCCAGCAATTATTACCAAGGTAGAGATCCCATGTTGTCACTCTTATTCTGTGCAACCGTAGGCAGCAGGTGAGCCACAGGCACACCTCAGGCTGCAGAAATGGAGTGGGCATTCACAGCCATTTGGGAAAAATGTGGGCTTTGCTGAGCAGTTTCAGGGAATGCTCACCAGGAATCAGTTCAATTGCCGAAAAAGTCCCACGGAGTGTTTATAAGGAAAACGAAGACAATTAAACCTGTTTCCACTGCAGTGTCAAGCTACACAAGCACATCAGTGTTCTTTTAAAATACATTTCAGCGTGTGGTGTCATATAGAATGTGCTCATAGTTAGAAAATGCAGAATTAGCTGCCTTTTGTTCACCAGTACCTCAGTTGTCTGGCTAGCAAATCTTGATAAAGAAACAACATGGACACAGATAATGTTCCAGACCTCAGCAGTGAATTAAATACCAGCAAGGGTAAAGTCCTGTGTCTCTTGATAAGGCTGCACCCACATCATGGGTGGCTGCCCTCAAGCCCCTTTGGCTCACATGACTGGGGATAGCACATGCAACTTTTCTGTCAGGGCTGGTGGTTCCAAGGCAGCTCAGACCAAAGTGCTACACTAATCACCCTCTCAAGGCTGGGGTACAGTGATAAATTAGTCAATTCAGCAGCAGAAAATTCCTAATGAGTCACTTTTCATACCAGAAAACCAGTGATTGCTCGATGTATTGAGACTTAAGAAAAGAGCCATGGGGAGGATGGGCCACGGCAGCTGCCTGCTTTATCTCCTCTGTGGAGGAAAACAGAAGCTCTGAGAACAATGTGGCACTCTTCAAATGCCTGCCCTGCTGAAATAAAAACCCACTAGAAGCACTGCAACTGCTGAAGCTGTGTGAGGACAGTGGTTTTGAATGGGAAATGTGCCCTGGAGAGTATGTACAAACAAGGCCTCTCTACTTTCCCAGCAGCTGTTGCATGGGAGTGATTGCCCAGAACACCTCTACCTCCCAAGGTAGCCATTCCTCCTGGAAACACTGCTGCCAGAGCCTGTCACACTGAGCACAGCTGCTCGGGAACAGCATCAGCCATGCTTCCAGAAAACAGGAAAGTCTCCCCCAAAGCAAAAGTTTCATGCCATTCTGTAAATAATCCAGTAAGAGCAATTATTGCTGTTTTCGTCTACTGCCTCTCCAACTTAAACAGCATCAGGCTCCTCTGCCCTGGCAGGAAGCACTGGACTGTGCTGCTGCCAGGAAGCCAACTCTGGACTACAGTACTCAGTCTCATAACATACATGTTTCACATATTAGACAAATGTGGCAAGCCACTGTATGGTGTTGGCAGAGGGTATTTCAGTCAGTGGGAAAATATAGGTCTCTCATTAATCAGACATCACTAGTACAAAACCACATAAAAAAATTAGAATAATCCCCACTCAGTGTGTCTGCAGAGCGAAATGGTCCAAATGACTCAAGGTGCTCCTTCAGGAACAGCCCTACGTGCAATACATTACAACTCCCAAAGGACTTCTCCTCGGATACATAGTAAGGGCAAACAAAGAGAAAACCAATTAACAAAAACATCTGCAAAGAATTACTCACCCCACCAAATCCCCTGAAGCGCCGCAGGACGTCGCTGTCGATGAAGCAGGACTGCGCAGGGTCCTGCAGGGCTTGGTCCAGGAGGCGGTCGATGAAGTAGATGCCCGGCTCAATGGTGAGCACCATGCCCTGCTGCAGGTGACGGGCGGTGCGCAGGCTCCGCAGCCCTGGCTCCTCAATGCGCTCCACACCCTGCAGGACACACGCATTCTCACTGACACAAAGGCAATCCTTGGGACAGCTATGCTGACTGCTCCATAAGACACACAGAATACAAAAGATAATCATAAAGGACTGAAACTTAGCTATGCAATTACCTCCCTCCCATCGGTCCTCCTTTATCTTTCATGTAGAGTGATGACCAGTTTTCAACTCAACACCCAAACTGTTTTCTGCACCGTAGAAATCTTGGCTTTGGATATGCTTGGTATTGTTACTCCCTACCTAGGGAGAAATACTGCACTACAAAGCAAAAATAATTCCTTGCACTATTCCTCGCTCTACCCTCCCTTGCAAAGTACGGTATTGTAAGCGACATGCAAACCTTGAAATGCCCCTGCCACATCATGGCTGCAACAGCTGAACTATGCAGCAGAGAACAATTTCTCCAAGGATAGGCAAATGCTTATTGTCACCAAATGTTATTAAAATTACACATTCATGATCTTGATTCAGGAGCAATGAGTCTACACATGACCTCATAAAAGCAGCCCATTTAAACTAAACTTTTGTTAGATTCAGACTTTCAGGCAACATAGTGCTGATTGGTATTATTAAAAGTTAAGTCAAAACAAGTCTTAACTAGCAAAACATTCTCTTCTTCCCAAAAGCTGGTAAAATAAAATGATATTTGAGGACATGCTTAGTCAAGGCATTAGAAACACTGCAAAGACTAGTACCAGATATTAATTTTCTTCCCCCAAATGTACCAGATATTGCAATATCAGAATAAATATATCTCAATCCCATTAGCTTTTTGAAAATTCTTTCCACTGTAGCAAAATTTCCCCAACAAATTATCATAATGACCCGTGAACAGCTCATAGGCCCACCAGCTTGCACTTGTGCACACACACTCTGCTCATGTAACCTTTTTTGCTTTAGCCAGCGAGTCAGAGGGTAACATGTCTGCGAGACCACGGAAGTATCTGTCTGGTCTCCATGTAGCTTTCCTGAATCTTGCTTATGGCCAAAGCCATATATTCCCTTGCCAGCAGAAGGGGCAACTGGTGTCAACATCACTATCAGCATGACCAGTATCATGAGGATAAAACTTCCCCTTTCTCCCAGACAAGCCCTGCCCAGGTCTACCCTTGGTTCTAGGGTACCATGTCCTGGCACAGCCGAGCTCCTGTGCTTCTGCCAGGCCAGTGCAGGGGGATGGAGGAAGGCCAGAGCACATCCTGCACATTACCGATGTTTTCATCTTACTGAATCATTCCCTCTTCAGAGTGGACACAGCCCTGTAGTACTGTTTGCTCTTGAGCTCTACTTTCAGTTCAGAGAAAGCCTATTTTACAGAAATACTGCTTTGCAACAGCCCCTCTGCAGTGTTTGCTTTATTCTCACTGGTCACCCAAGCAATGCTGCTGTTCCTTTGGTTCCTTTTGCAGAGCTTATTCTGTTCCAATGTACAGCATCTTACCATAGTTAAGATTTCTAGAGCTAACCAGCCTGGACAATTGGATGTAGGTTTGCCCATTTTGACTGTGTGTTCGATATGTTTTATGTCATATGTTTGATTTGGACTTTGCAGAGCACTGTACATTACACTAAATAAGAAAATATGGCTTTGTTTTACTGAGCCTAGGAAACAAGAATACTGTGGTATTAAGCAAAGCATTTTCAATTTGTATTCTTATCAAAACTCAAAGAAAATCAATATATTTCTAAACTTGAAACAATAACTGCACTGAAACTGAGCCGTTTTTTCTCTTGTACTGCCCCTTGGGCTTTGGCATTTCACACATTCATTGTAATGTGTAAAGGAAATGAGGGCATCCAATCTTGTGGATTAATCTCTCCATGAGCTGTAAACAATTAGATTAGTGTCTGGACCTTTTGGTGCCTGGCCAACTATCTCTTGGCTACTTTACAACACACAACCCATATTTGGCTTTTAAGTACACTTCTCAATTCTGCTTGTAAAAGCCTTTTCTGAGGCAGTCAATCCAAGACAGATGCTGGAAAGACAAATGCAGAGCAAGGAAGACAATGGCAAACATCCTCTGAAGGCAGCCCTGGCATCCATATTTTTTTGTCTTTACTTAAAATAAATGATGTTTAACATCAGGTGTGACAATAGGGCCTCAGTAACACCCTTTATTTACGTCTGTACAGCTGCTAAAGCAACGGTAGGCGTTTGGTCTAGACTGCTTGCAGTCTGATCCTGCTTTTAGTTCTTCCTTCAAGAAGCTAACAGCAGGTCAGGAACAAGACCCAAGATACACACTTGGAAATGTCTCTCAGCAATGCAGGGAGACTCCCTGAGGCACCTGAATATTGCTGCTCACCCAAAAGTAAAATTTCAACTTCTCTGGAAGGAATTTGCAGTCTTTTGGATATTCTCCCCATCCTATCTCAGTCTTGGGTTATGCTGGCTCTAGGTTTCATCTCCAGGTCTTTGGATTCTGCAGGCACTAATGCAGCTATGTCCCTACCTTGAAAGCATCTCTAATGGGCCTTCAAAGAAAGGGTAACACTGCTCAGCTTTTCAAAGCTGAAAAGCAAGCAGGGAAGCAGTGGGTGCGCTTGTCCCTTTTAACAGAGACTAGCAAGGTGTTCACCAGGAGATGTGTGAAATGGCTGAAAAAAGACAAGTTCTGGCTATGGTTTGTATGTGGCCACTCACACCCTGAGCAGAGGACAGCCCCATTCCAATTTGCTGTGAGGCTGAAGGACAAAATGAGCTGGCACAGGAAAAAAGCAGAGTGGAAATAAGCAGAGTGACCAAGCTGGGTAGATGACAAAATCCCTTATTTTCAGAACAGTGCTGGATTAAAACATACATCAGATTATGGCTTCAGCATCCCAAGTGACATCTGATCTCTGGGCACTCATGGCCACCTCAGTAGCCACCACGCCCATCAGGTCCAGGGGCTGACAGCTCTCAGTCTCCTGTGATTGTTTATGAAAAGTAGGACAAACTGAGGACTTTTTAAAATGACTGAAACACCACAATCCCCAAACAGAAGATGTCAGAAACAAGACTTGCCATTTTTCATTAAGTCAAACTCTCTTGGGAGCAAAGCCCAACAGGGTAACCTCACACTGTCATCTGTCAGTATGAATCTTCTGCCATTAATGGATTTCCTTCTTTGACCTTCCCTATATCTCACAGCTAAACAACTCAAGCTTTGTTTTCAACAATGACCAGAATGTTGTTTAGCAGTCAGATGTAATGAAGAGTGAAAATGTGAGTGCTAGAACAGCAGCTGTGTGGATACCTGTTTCTATCACCATTATATCCTGGAGGCCTGGCCACTGAGCAGGACCCTTTTCACAGTGCTGCACAGAAAGTATAAGCTGGTAATTTGCCCCCAAAAAGTGTACAGAGAAGTCTAGAAAACATTAATGCCTAGGCATCTAAAAAGAGACTCGCAGTTATATTCTGTGGAAACTAAATTTTGAATAATTGTTTATTCTCCTGTATATTGCAACAACAGACTATATCTGAAATTGTTTTCTAAGACTGACTTTATTTGGAGGTTCTTCTCACATTTTAAAATTGAGACACTCCTTCCCCAGTAAGCACAAATGTATGACACCATCATTTGTGACTGTACTCCTGCCAAGAACATTGGATTCCAATTAATGGTTCATCTAAGGTAACAAAAACCAGCATGTCTAGGCATTAAGGACTGTCAAGGGAACAAGAAAATTATTATGTAAACTGATTTTATTACTATGTAAGCAAAATAAAAGTTCAAATTAAGTGTACAGTAATACAAAATACTACTATTTTTGGAATAAGCAGGGAATTAGGAAGCATGCAAATCTGCCTATTTCCCAGAAAAAAAGGGCTGTGGAAGACTAGATTTTTTTACAATATCCCCAGAATATCTCAGTATAAAGATGGACTATCGCTTGCTCCTAAGCAACTCAATGGTTAATATGGTGCTTTTTCCATGGAAGAACTCCTTTGTGTATCATGCTGGATCTTGTTCCACAGGGACTGCCTACCAGGCAAAGCAATCAGAAGCAGAGACAGCTCCAGGCCTACTTGGGCCTGATCCTGGCTTTGTCTTTAGATCAGAGCAGGAGAAAACCACAGGTGATGTCCCTGGTTATGTCCCTTTGGGGCCTGGTGCTCACCCACAGGGCCGTGGCAGTAGCTAGAGATGCACAAGTGCAGAGAGAGGCAAGGGCACCCTCCCTGCCACAACCAGGGGCTGCAAGTTGGCATCAACCCTAAGTTTCCTCAAGCTAGCAATGGCAACAAACCCCAGCCATGGCAGAGAACACCTGAGGTACTCATAAGTGCAAATACTGAACCACAGTGAAAGACTCATTAGTGACACAATCTAGTTTCACATTCCCTTTTCCAGCTAAATCATCACAGAACTTTTTGGAGCCTGACAGACTGTCCCAGTTGGAACACATCCAGTACGGTGAAGTCCTAACCACTTTACCAAGCTAAGTGCAATCAAGTATTTAAATTAATCAGAATACTAACATTATATTTAGATAATATTGAATGAGCAACAAAGTGAAATCTCAGCTCTTTTACTCTTCCCTATTCTCCCACTGCATAGACCCAACTTCTAATTAGCTCATTTAATGTAAAAAGAACAGAGCTCAGTGCAGCTAGGAAAATAAAAGTCTGAAATTCCATTTCATGTGTCTCCTGGTCCCTTCTCTCTAAACCCTTGTTTCACTTGCTGAGTGTTACTAATAAGGATTAGTTTATTGAATCTATCCTACTTTTCCCCAGCAGCCCGAGTTGCCTGTAGTCACCTGAAGGAACTGCTGTCAGTCCTGCCTTTGAAATCAGCTGCAGGTTACAGGAGAATATGCCCCAAGCACCACATATCACTTGTGGCATTTGCAAATCAAAGCTTTCACTTCTGCAGGAGAATCTAATTACTAGCTGAAGCTTTTGAGACACAGCTCAAAGTTAATATTGGGGGAATAGAGGACACGTGATGTTTAACTGGCTATTTTACTTGAAGTGTTTTCTTCTTTTTCTAAGTATTAATTGTAGTATCAGGTTTAAGTTACTTAATAATTTTCCTGTTATTGCAGGGAATGAGGAAAAATCATCTGCCATTTATTTGAGGCACTGCTGCCTTATGATTCAGCTGGAGCTGAATTTCAATCCATCGCTACAGCACGGTTCTCAGCAGAGCTCCCCACATAATTTTTGCTTTTTATCCTCTGATGTTACCAAGCTCCAGTGCTATCATAATGGAAATAACAAAATATATGGACTCTATTTTTTCTCTTTTCTTAAAACCTAAGTTTGAGAAAAAAAGAGATAGCAGATAGTAAAAATCACCAAGTTGTCAACTACAGCATTAACCTGCTGGAAGATGAGGAGAATATTTAGAAGAAATTTACAAGAATTTTATAAGAAATGAGAGAAAGAATTGCGAAAGCTACCAACAACACTGTTTTAGAATGAAACCAATGACAAGCACCATTTAAAATCTAATGAATAAGTTTCTTGTGACACACAGAAAGCAAACATAGGCAATTGTCTTAAATGAAAGGGCCTTTTCTTTTGTGATCTTTAGATATCATTAGTGAAAATTGCATAGCAAAAACCCTAGAGTACACCAATGATACCTTACTTTTTTTTCACGTAATTGAAGGCAGAACTCTACTATTTTGGGTTTTCTCTCTTACTGCACCTAGAATGAATTGTTCAAAAACACACAAGCTCCATTAGTTGCTGCTAAAATTTCAGAAATATTTAGACAATAAATATTCAGATAAAAACTCTGTTAGCACCCAAAGTCTTTTGCAACAAACTTCAGTAAGTCAAAGAGACATAAGCAAGTACCTCCATAAAAAAAAAAATTAAACAGAACTAATGAAACCCAAACCAAGCAACTGAAAATCTCAAGTCAATTCCATAACACCGTTTTTTCTCAGCAGAGGAGGGGAACTGCATGGTATGATAGGGTATGTCTGCATCATGGCACTGCAGTGACCCAGCACCTGAGCCTTCTCTCCTCTTCTGTCTCTGCTCAATTCCTAAATTCCATAAACACCCAGCCTCCAGCATCTGTCCTAACAGGGAAAAGCTGCTGGGAACTGATTACAACTTTTCTGAACACAAGATGACACAGCAGGGTGAGATCTATTAGCCTAACTCTGGGATGGGTTTAAACCCCACAGAAGAATCCTAGGCTGACTCTGGGAGGGGTTTAAACCCCACAGAAGAATCCTAGGCTGCAGGAAACTCTCCTGGTTGGCGTTCAACCCAGCAGGTTACAATAAGCACCAGGGATTTCAGTGCTGCTCTCCATGGGAATGCAGTTTTCACTCCTATGCTTCCTTCCTGCACACTGCCTGCTCAGTGGCTGTATGTTTTTGCTATGCAGGAATTGAAAGAATCAAATCAAATTAAAAAAAAAAAAACAACAAAAAAAAGGATTCAAAGGGGTCCCATGAAATAGAAGCAGCAAGTTTTTCTTCTAATCTTTTCTCAAGGTGTACAATCACTTACAAGAACAAAACCAGAAGTTAAAAGCAATGAAAAACCCTTATACTCTTTGTAAAGTAAAGACACTCTAAGTGCCTTCCATATAGGTTGTTTTATGTTTGCAGGTCTTAAGTAAGCAAAGCTGGAGCAAGGCTTTGCAAGGCTATGGCAAGTGAAGCAATTTGTATCACCAGGGCCCTACATAACAGCTTTAGGTTTCTTGGTAAATTCACTTCATCCTCTGATTCTTAAAGGAAAAACATTAATGCATCATTTGCAATGCTAACCACAAAAAAAAAAAAAAAAAAAAAAAAAAAAAAACAAAAAAAAAAAAAAAAAAACAAAACCACAAAAAACAACCTTCTGCTTCTGTATAAAGTTGGATATGTATGGAAAATAGTTTTTGCCAGAATAAGATTATTCCTGTACTCTCCAGTAGGTTTGGTGACTTAAATTCTCAGTCAGTCATCTGGGATCTGGGAGCAAGCTTTCTGTTAAAGCCAGACACAGCTTGTGCCCAGCAGAGATGTTCCTCAAGCATGCACAGTGATGGAAGGATCTGGGTAACTCTAAAACAAAGCTCTAAACTTAATTTGTGATGCAGAATAGCAACAAAAGGATCAACTTTTCATGAGAATTAAAATTTTAAACTAAGGTAAATCTTATAATTTTAAAAAACAAAATGAAATTAAACTCTTAATTCATAACACACTAAAATCACAGTAGTTATTAACCTAACTTAAATTAACTGGCTTATTATTATAGAAAGTCATCAAATGTACTTAGCACTCTTTAGAAGCTTATAGTCAATTAATATAGCATGAAATTGAATCAACTCAAACATCTAGAGACATAGAACCTAGATTTAAATGAAAACTTCAGCCTCATCTACCCCACGTTCTGAAAATTTGGGGCCACCTACCACATTTTCTTCATTACAACAGGCACAAAACCTCATTTATATCTCATATTGAATTTACCCAGAAAAAATTGAAAGAATGTGAGAAAACCATCTCCCTGATTAAATTTTACAGCAGAAGCTAAGCCCAGTGGGGTTTTCACCTTTTGAAGTGAGCTCTGTCTGACTGAGGGCCAGATTTTCTGAAGTGATTAGTACCATTGGGGCTGAATTTCCAGAACTGCTGGAGCTGCATCAGACCCTCAGAAGAAGCAGGGGATTTTCAAAGTGGTGCGCGAGGAAAGCTGTGGTCCCCAGGGAGCTTCTGACTGCTCAGCACTCCTGAAAACCTGCACCTTTACTTGGTGCTTCAATGGGAAACAATATTTTCTAATATCCCAGAGTATACTTTGCAGAAAATCTGCAAGCATTTACAACATTTGTCAAAGAAGAAGAAAGTGCTTGTTCAATGCTGCATGTGAAAGCAACTTACTGGAAGAGATGAAAACTTACTATTGCCAATTTTGAAAAAAGAAATCTTTGGCTACCAATGAATAACTAATCTAAGCTAACAATGTCTGGAAATAGTTTTTTGGAACACACAAAACTTTCTGATGGATAAAAATTAGGAAATTAACGTTTATTGTATTATTTCAAATGTAACTGTTTACACTTGAGGAAAATAATGGAATAATATCCACTTGGAAAGTTTTTATTTTTAAAAAATTGTTTGTAATACTCCCAGAAATTCCCTTGGCCAAAGGCAAAGGAGTTGCTTTTTTAACCAGCTAGAAAAAAGAGCATGATACTACGGGCATGGGCTCAGCGTACAATAAACACCAAAATGGCTTTATAAAAATCTTTGTGAAGATCTCGCTAGCTGGTGAACACTTAAAACACACCACAAACCACTCCAGAGTGTAGTGAAGACACTAGGTGTCTTCAAAATGTGTTTTTTCATGAAACAATGAGGCATGGATAACAGTCCTTCTCCCATTTAATACAGACACGTCCCACACTTGCAGGAAGGGTGCTCAGTTGCTGACATTTAGATGAACTTGGGCAGAACCACATTCCCTGCATCCTTCCAGGGCTCCCCTGCTGTGGGCAGGGACCAGGCCTCCCATGAGGCCTCCAAGTCCAGAAAAGGCTGGTGAAGTCCAGCTCCCTTGACAGGCTCCTGGTGTGTCCTCCCCGCACCCAGGTACCTCAGCTCAGTCAAAGGGCCTCCTGCTTTGGGCCAGAGAGAAGTGACGGGTCTACCAGAGGTGAAATTAATGGTGCACTGTAGCAGCACGGCTTGAGTGGCTTGACACTGCTACCTTGTGCAAGTGTCTCCCAGGGAAAGGCGCTCCAGACGGGTGGATGGCGGGTGCTACTCTCACACACGCTGCAGGATGTTAATAAAGGCGATGGAGGCAGGAGGGGCCCTTCGTATGGGTTCCCAGCGGCGGTTTATTCAGGGTGGAGGTCGACAAAGGGACAAAGAACGAGGAAGGTCCAGGGTTTAAATACCGGCAGGTGGCAGGGACCAATGAACAGAGAGGGTAGGTGGGAAGGCGGCTTCAAGGGACTAATAGGGGAATGGCTGGGGTAAATGAACAGGGGTATAAACTAACAGGGGTGCATAGAACAGAGAACTTGCTGGAACCTTACCATATATAACAAACTGGGGGTGTGACAGCCAACAGGCCATCAACCAACGGGGGTACAGAGTACCGGAGGCTAAACATATATGGAAATGGGATGTGGAACTGGGGTAAATTGACATCTGGTCCTTGGACTTCCATGGGAGAAGCCAAAGCCTAGGAAGCACCCTTCCAGAGCATCCACAGTGCAGAGAGTTTAAAGGGGTTGCTCTTCTGCAGAACCTGGAATTCATAATTTTTCAAACTAAGGTGATGCCATACCCCCATCTATGTGCACTTTTATATGCAAATACAGAACATTACCTATTTGTTTATGAGCTTTCATACATGCTTCATATTCAAGGAATTTGCTATTTAGGATTGGATTTTGAAAGTAAATTAGCCATGTAAACATTGTTCATATAAGAATGCAGTTGCATGCCAACACAAACAAGTAATTTTAGTTAATGTAGGTATAAAATTCTGTGTAAAACTCTGGCATTTTTACACACAGTACGAAACTGGAGAGCCTAACTCATTTGACAGTGCAATCCCTATATCCATTTTTATCTGTAACAGGCTGCTTTTTCAAAATTGTAGATTAAAAAATGACCCTTAAATTATATAATATACCACATAATAACAATTACAAATTCAGTCATATGAAAATAAAAATTATTGTCAAAAACCTATTTTGTAGCTTGAATGCAACACTACTGAAATCTGCTGAGAGATGGAAGGTGTACAGGGTCCATTGCTTCAGACTCTCACAAAATCAGGTCTAGAAATCTCCCCTGACAGTAAGATATTTGCTCTAACCTCAAAGAATACAGTTTTTAAGCAAAACTAGGAAGCGTATTTTGCACTCTCAGAATTCTTCTCACTTGTTCCTAAAATTTAGTTCTCTCTTTACCCTACCAAGTCCTGAACACATGCTCATGTTTTTTAAGTCCACCAAATTCAGAGAAGTTATTCACAACACAAGTGAAAACAATCTAAGCAAAGGCATGCAACAGCAGGGTCCTGGATTTTAAAGTTTATGAACTCTTCAAGTAATTACAGTCCTTGTGCTTTGCTGAGTGTCTCTGTACACAGAGAGAATGGACTTGGGAGGAACAAGGAGACAAGCACTCATCCTTTCTCTATCAGCTAGTGCAGAAACCTTAAAATCAGAATAAGATTGCTTTTGATTTTTGTTTCATTTTTATTACATGTAAGTTTATTAGCTGATGCTAATACATTATTATCACAATATTGTGCCTCAACTATAATTATATTGTGAATATAATAAGTATCCTCAAGTATTCTATACTGTTTCTCTCCTGCCTGCAAAAGTGAATCAGCAATAGCAGCTGTTATGTAGCTTGGTCACCCAACATGAACAGGCACCAAAACATGCTTAAACCTTACCTATAAAATTCCTAGTTTCTTTTGCCGATTCTTGCAAAAGAACAGCTTTCATATGAGAGGAGGCAAATGATCCATTTTTGCACTGTGTTACTGAAAGTCCTTAAACAGTTAGCCTCAAATAACCACAGCCCAACACAAATGAAATCCTTCTGAAATCTTTCTGAAGCTGATGTGAACTTTCTATATTCAAACCTTAAGTACAATTTGCCTTAGAGATTTTATTCTTTTAGTTATCACTGCAAACATACCACCATTAATTGGTTACAGAATTTTACCTATTCTGCCTTCAGATCACAGTTATGAATCACCAAATCAATTCAAGGAAAAAGACAATCATTCTGTGTTTTCTGCAGAAACTCAGAATACAAGAGATTAGGCTTTCACATTTGCAAAGACTAGAAGCCTTGATGGACTTTTTTCCTTCTGCTCTCCCTTCAGGACAGTACATCTCCACCGGTGCCTATGCTGACATTGGACATCAAAGCTCAAGGCAGGGCTCTGGAGCCAGCTTGTTTCCTTATGACACAGTGACGCAGTTGCCTGCCCTTCACTCGAGCACCCGGACTCGGGAGGCAAAGTGTCAGGGGGGAAGAGGACTGAACTCTCACCTAGAGACAGCTTGCTTGGTCTCTGGAGGCAGCTCAGGGGAGCTTTGCTGTTCAATGCAGGTGGTGAGGATGGAGAGAAAACAAGGACCTGCCCATCCAGGGTTCCAACCTCCTTTATTGATGGTGAAGGGTCCAGAGCAGACAGACAAAGGCAATGAACTGACAGTAACTTATAAACGGTGTCAGACTCAGGGGAGGGTTCGGGCAACAAACCAATCAGGGTACAACTAAGGCAGGATTAGGGAGGAGTAGGGATAAACAGACAAAGAGGTAGAACCAATAATTGTGCTGAGGGGAGGGGCACAACTTTAGCTAACAAATCAGCCATCAAGTAAAGGTGAAGTTTCTGGAACATGGGGTAAGGACAAAGAGGGATTGACATGGGAAGTTGGGGAGTGGTTTGGGATTGACAGGGCAGTTTGAGAAGGGTAAGTACCACCCATCAGGCAGGGTCAGGGAATTGACAATTAGGAAAAACCAAGGGGTGGAGACAGGGGGAACAGGGCTAAACCATTGTATAACTATAACTGAAAACCACACCACCACAACACAGGCACTGGGATTGACTTCCCAGGAGCAGCAGGGGGCTCCTGCAGCTGCCTCACATCTGGAATGGAGCAGGTGAAACTTGCCAATACAGGACTCAGACTGAGATGCTCTGCCACAGCATAGGGTGATTGGGTGGTACCTGTCAGAGCAGTGATCACAGAGGAACAACGCAGTGTAAGGAGGAATGGAACAGATTAAGAATGCCCAAAGAGCATCATCAGCTGACTGCTTCCCATAAAAAATTTATGTTTCAATGAACTAATAGATTTCTTTAAAGTAAACTGCATAGAATACCACATCTGAAAAACAAGAGACACTTAAATGCACATCTGCTTTATCTCTGAGAAGATGCAATTGGGTAACCACACATAAAGTATGAGCAATGCTGACTGAACTGAGGAGGTTAATCTGCAGGGGAGTTGGGAATGGACTAACACTAACCTCTGGGTAGCCTCCAACATCATGCACATCGATTCCAAGTAGATGTCCAAGTCCGTGTGGCATAAATATTGCACCCAGATGAACCTTCACCATGTCATCGACATTGCCTTTCAGAATGCCAATTCTAGTCAGCTCCTCCAGATGGACTCTGTCAGCCAGACGGTGCATATCAGGCCAGGCGACCCCTTAGAGAGCAGAAAACAGGCAACTGAGTTAACTATTGCTAAAAGTTTTTTAACAACTTTCCAAAAACAGATGTAACATGTGTCCTTTGTTTATCTAAAAACAAAGGTGAAAAGAACAACTATATTTTTACAAAAACACTTCAAACAATATGAAATAATTTTAACATTCCTGTGAAGTACAGAAAACTACAAACAAGAGAAACAGCAGCACCTTATAATGCAGACCCATAAGAAAAGATGTTAATACAATGTATCTAAGCATGTCCACACAGATGTAAATCCATTGGTGAGTCTCTTATAAGAATATCAACTGTAGATTATAGTTATTTAAAATGCAGAGCACAGAATATTACTATCCTATCATTTTCAAGAATGGTCGTACCCATTTATAACATCTGACATGGGCACTACTTTTCTACTACTTTTCTACGTACATTGAAGATTTAAAGCCCACATCTTTCTGGCAACGACACTCTCCAGAAATTAATGATTCCCTTGTGTTAATGGGCTGTGTAAAACACAACTCCTCTAATAGATGTACTAAAATAGCATTACAAAATAGTGTTGTTTGACTAAAGACAGTGCCAGGATACATTAGGTTGCTATTATTTTGGTATAGGATACAATTTTGTTTGACAAACTGCTGGGGAGAGGAGAGAGGAAGAAAGCTGCTCTTTTGTTAGTAACAAAGTACTGTCCTAATTAGTTCACCATGGCATTGAGTCATCATCAACAGAGCAGCAGTTGCAGAATCAAGACAACTAGGGCTAAGGTACAGTTGACAAATATTTTCCTTGTTCAATTTTGGCATGATTAAACAAATAAGAAATGAGCAATTTTTAAGGCCAAACTCCCACCAAGTTCCATTTGCTTTAATCCAGTTAAACATGCAGCTCTAGGGTCTTGTGAACATAAATGTCAGATCTTAATTACATTATCACTTTTTGCTGAAAGTACTGAGGTTTCAAAGACTGAAATAAAATCATCCTATGTGAGTGCTTGAATAAAGCACTCAGCTGTCTTTTATGGCTCTGACATAAAGATCAGGATCAAACTGAGCAGCACGTGGTTGCTCTGTCCTGCACACCATCCCCTCACCAACGGACTCACCTTTGCACTCCCATGAGCACTGGCTAGGAAGCAGCTCGGTGTGTAATCACTGAGCAGGCAGCCTTCCCTCCTCACCACATCATCAGGGATCCAACCTGCAGCCTGCTGCACACAGGTTTCTGCCTGCCAAGCAAGGCCACAAGGCAGAGGACAGGCACAGACAAACCTTTGGTTGCTCCATCCTCACAAAAGCCAACAATGCCCAAGTGAGTGATGCTGACCCACAAAATGTGTGCAGTCTTCCAGCTCAAATTGTGCTATTTTTATGGTTTCCCTACTTTAAAAAGGAATTTAGATTTTTCATTTAATAAGAACCAATACAACTTAACCAGCTGTTATTGACAACTGTTCAACATATTCTATAATTATTTATCTTTCTGAATAATTATTGTATTGCAACTTTCACTTCTCTAGATTCACCTGTGTTTCACATTAGGCTGCACTCTATTGAATGATAAATTGAAATCACTACAATCCATCACATCAATATTACACATATCACACTAGTAGTATTACTAAATCACAGTTGCTTTCCTGTTATTTTATTGCTGTGGGAAAACAGAATTTTTGCTCTAAAAGTCTTCAATCTTCTTTCTGAGGACATTAGATGTTCTTTCAAGATCTCTGCCATGATTTCTTAGCTGAGTATTACTACAAGTCACCTATTTTAATCACCATAACTGCAATGCCACATGTAACAACATCTGACCCTGGCCAACTGTTTGAAGCCTCACCCTCTCTTCTTAAAAATGAAGGTCTGAACTCCATGGCTGGAAGATAAAACACAGCCATATCCTGGATGCTCTGGATCAAGCTGAGATGAGTTGTTTGAGAGAAGTGGAGCTGAGGTGTCTGTTGCTTGGAGCTCAGCTTCCCTCTCCAGCTCTGCTGGTACTGTTGGTCTCAAGCCAAACACAGGCTCCACTTAAAGAGACACAGTCACCTTTATCAAACCAGGGAAGAGATACAAAACTAGATACAAATATCAAACTGATCAAAAATAAAAAACACCAAAACCACATATCTATTTGTCTGCAGAAGTTTAACAGAGCAAATTAATGACACTATTGCCCTAATTAAAAGACTGCCGTGGTTGTAAATCCTGAGTATTTCTAGGCACTGAGAAAATCCATTAGAACTCCTTCCCTCATCCCTACCTTTTTCTTTTTCTCTCATTGACTTAAAGTGCAACTACTTCTCCTCTCCTTCTGCACAGGACTCTTCATTCCCTGTCTGTTTTGGTTTTTATTATCTTATCTGTTTCATTAGAGACTGAGGACAACAAAAAGCTCTGTGAAAAAATAATGAGGCTGAATGGCAAATCTGCTCTCTCTTGGAGCTAGGGCAGTGCTTCAGACAGAGTTCAGCAAAATGACTCTGAACCACTCTTTTATAATCTAGCCAGTGCCCGAACTTTGCTAGAGATATGAAATATGTCAGCTCCAGTTCTCTCCCACAGGCTGCTAGAGCTGCAGACAGCACTGGGGCAGCTCTGGGCAGAGGGAAATTAAGCTTCTGCTGGAGGAACCCTGCTAAATAATACAAATCTTGGTTTGCAAATAAATAGGTATTCAAATAGTCTTAATTAAAAAGCAAAGGGTTTATAAATAGATTGCACCTTCTATTCTATTGTCTGGCTTCATGCTTTATTCTAGTATGACTATGGGGTGATGGCCACCCCCCTCCAAGACACTTAGCCTATGAGCCCTGGATAAAACACTCATATACAGACTACTACTTGAGTGCTAAGACAAAAGAAGATATTTTGAGCTGACTAGAGACAGCAAATTAAGTGGAGTGATTTTTCTGGTCTTCAGTTAAAAAATGGTGATATCCTTGTCTTGTTTGATATGAGAGGATTCCCATCATTCTAGGAATAAACTTTAATAATAAGGTTCAAACAGATTTCTACCCATTTCTTAAACAGGTAATTTGAGAAAGAAAGAAGATTTGAATGCAAATCTTCAAATATTTTCCTACTGCCCTGATAATATTAAAAACATTAATTTTGTGAAGAAAACTATTTTACAGTACTAAGGCAACTACTCAAAAGTATAGAAAAAAATCCACCGAAAAAAAGGAACAACCATAATTCAAGGAAGATGTCTCTGTCCGTTTTATACAAAAGTATACTCATATGTTGTATACATTTATTATAGAGTAAACAGAAGTATATGATGCTTTAAAGTTATTTTAAAACTAAAATTATATTAGTTTTAGCTGGCAATTGAAATCTTTATAATACAATGGCCTGTGCAAGCCCAGCTGTTTCTGGGACTGACTGGCATGCTTGCACTCAAGTGTAATTTAGATAACTGGTAAGTATACTTAAAGACCAGAAGTCCTAAAATTCTGCTAATCTAATTTTCCTTTGTATATACTGAATTTCCAATAATTGCTAAAAGCAGAGAAAGGAGAAAAAATTAAACATCAGAGTTGATAGTTTCATCAAGCTGACAACTTGATAAGAAGCCACAAGCAGAATTTTTTTCCTATTCTCACATGATATGCAAGTCAACAATCTGGAAATGCCACAAGGACCTGCAGTGAGAATATGTGAGTTCCTCTGTTAAAGCCCAGAGGTGCCTATATTCTACTCAGATGTCTGTGCACACATCTATGTGTGGATAGCTTTAGTATGTTAAAGAAAACAATAACAAAAAGAGTCTGTGGGCAGCTAGGAAACAAACTGCCCAACAGATTGCAGATTTGCAGATGTGAAGAAAAAGAACACTGGCTAAGCAGTGCTGAATGAACAACATTTTGTAGAAAGAATCCTTAATTGATGGAGACTACTTCATGTTCAGGCACTTCAGATTTTGCACTACTGGGGGTCCAGCAGAGAGATCTGTGCCCTTCTGCAACCTGACACAAGAAGTCAAACACTATATTAGCATTCTTGTAGGGAGAAAAAGCAGTTAAAAACCAACTAAACCCCACAACAACAACTTCCACACAAGTACCTCTACCATCAGGTGTGTGAGTTACTTCACTGGCTGACTATTCTGCAACAGGGGCTGGCACTGATGTCCCACCACCAATCACTCATTAGGATAGTTTACCCATGTGTTAGTCAGGACTATTATTTTTAGGCTTTGGTGAAGTTTATCATAGCTGCAGACATGCTTTTTGTGTAAGAACTTTTACAATAGTTGCAGATGTGCTTTTTGTGTAGAAAGGTTAGTTCCATTATTATCTTCAAGTCAATTTATAAACCAATTATAGTCCAGTGATAGATGAGGTTTAAAAAGCCAGGTTGGAGGGTCCTTGGACTTTGACAGCTTGTACCAAAATGAGTCTGTATTCAGGAAAATCTGCTGATGAGGTGTCTGTTCCCTTCTTAATTCTCTACCAAATGAGATACTGAGTAATACAGGTCACTGAACCAGCGCCTGGCTCCCCAGGAAAGCTGGGCTCCGAGGGTTCATTAGGCTGTGATTTGTTACCTGCCATGCAGCATGTGCTCAGGAGAGAGGCCAGGTCAAAACCCACCTGTTACAGCAACCAAAGCACTTGAGATTCCTCCAGATACAGAGGGAATGAACTACACAGCAGCAGCTTACACTGGCGATGTCCAATAATGAAATAGAACAGACCAAAAAACTAGGAAGGTTATTCGTTTTCAGACACCATGCAAACAGTATAGAGGAGGTTTGCAGATGTGTGAGGTACTACTTAAAAATGGCAAACTTAATGCATTAAGTTTACCAAAAGTTTTTTTTTTTAAGGTATCTCCATAGACCTAAATGTTATCTGATACTCTGATAATAATGTGAAAGAAAGTAAAAAGATAAAATTAATATTATTTTACTTCCTTGAAAACATTTCCTCTCTGATATCTGTTTGCCAAACCCCACAAAATTTCAGATAAAATGCCAGGTTTAAGGACTCTGGAACTCTGAGACATCTTTGATCATGCCAGTGAGGGAGATTTTTGTGCCCTCTTTCCCCCTGCCTCTCCCCCAAAAGAAAGAAATGCTTCCAGTGAAACCAGAAATCAAAAGCATTCCTATCTTTTGATGAATATACCATACATTTTTGAACAGTAGAATTAAAAAGATGAGTTGCTATAACACATCACACTATAAACTGTTCCTCAGTTGCTGTTAACTCACTGGCATTTTTATCCCCATGATTATTATCTTAAGTTTTATTAGATGCCATTTGAGAACATAAAGTAGAAAGAGCATACAAAAATAATGTAGAATTAGTGTGTGGTATTTAGCCAGTTGGTCAGAAAGTACCCTGAAAAGGCCTAACAGGATTTTTTTGGCCACTACTTAGGGTACTTTGTGGTTGTAATGTGACAATGATTAAACCACAAATGATTTAACAGGGGTTTTTTTGTTGTTGTAGGGTGGGGTTTTTTTGCCAACAGAGATGTCACGATCTTACTAAAAAAATTAGTATGCCAAGGTTGTAGTAACTTCTTCCCAAATTGTGCTAAGGTTAAGTTACATTTAATTTCCACAGACAAGGGCAAAAGGTGCAATGACCCCTGGCAGTGCCACTGAAATGCAGACATAACACACAATCCCAGTTCAGCCAGCAACCCAGTGGAACAGATTAAAATCTGCCAACCGGCAGAGACCATATCAGACATAAAACAATAGGTCTTTAGAAATTCCAATCAGACCCAGTTTAAAAAGCAAATCAAAACATAATTTAAATACTAAAACAAATTATCTTTTACCTCCTCACTTGGGTGCTAGAGAAACTGTTGTTGTATTTGTGATTTTCTTGCTTTCTTTTTGGCCCACTACATGGAATATTCAGTAGTTGCTCTGTTTTTGAGCTTGGTGTGTTGCAGCACCAAGTAAGGCAACTCTGCCATGGGGCAAAACCCCCAAATGTTGCACTCTAACACTGGCAATGTTTGGGCAGCAGTGGAGCTGTTCAAAGCTTCATACACTGTGTAGATGACCACATCAGCATTAGATGGCTACATGGATGCCTAATTCAGGGATTCAATTTCAGACTGTACTTTACAGCTGTGGCATGGCTGCAACTGGCTGCCATATGATAAGAGCCTGTTAAGCTTCCCAGCCCAAAAGGGAACTAGACAGAATTTACTGTGTCACACCTGCAAACACACACAGTTCTGACTGCAGGGATTACTAGACCTGACCCTGCCCTGTGCCAGGAGTGCCAGGGCCATAGCTCCAAACCAGGATGGACTCCTTCAATAGCCATCCCTCTACTCCCCAGCAAGATGCACCTGCCATCCAGGGGTTGGAGTTAATGGAGGGAAATAGAGATTGTTCCCCATCATCTCTGAAACTTGGACTTCTTCAAAAGGCTGAACAGCATTGTGCTGTTCAGCTATACTGTGACATTCCTTTTGTATCAGTATGATGGAGGCCTTCAGCACTAAGTCCATCCTCCCAGTTATAAACCCTGCACAAGGTGAGCTGTCACTCTTCAGAAGCAACATGAGGATAACATTCTGCCATGCAGAAACATTAAGAAAAGCAATACGAATAGATGCAGATGTGGAGCAAGAGGAGGGATTTTTTCCAAGTCTGGATGCAGCACTGGGATTGAGCAGTGCTGGAGACACTATGGATTTTACAGCATGTTCCTTCCAAACAGGTGTATGTTGAAGAGAACAAAATGAAAAAGATTGACAGAATGAAGGAAGTGCTTGGAGGGAGTGATTGTGGTGTGGAAACTTATCAATCTTTGAAGCTCAGAAAAGACTCTGTTTAGATAAGACTCAGGGCAAACAGCATAATTATGTCTAGCAGGTTTGCACTCTGACAGCTACACCTGATGCAGTGTCAAGATTGAAGGACTTGTGAACTTTGCACTTCAACTCAAATTACAAGGTATAACAAGCACAACTCCTGAACACTGAGCTGCAAAAAAATCAGTGCAGGTACTAAAAATCAGACAAGGGACAGACAACTTATTCCCCAAAAGTCACTATTAAAACCAGGATTGTACAATATTACAATATACAGTGTGTTAGAATTAGGAAAAATGGATTAAAAAAAAAAAAGAAGCCTTAAACCAAAACTCATTCAGTATAGAAAGGCTAAAAAACCTGCAGCCAATTTAGGCAGAGTCTGTAAAGATATCTAAATGTGTTTGCTTGTCCAAGCTACAACTTCCAAAAATCACTGAAAGCAGTGAAAAAATCCAGACATTAAGCCGAGCTGGAAAGCTGCAGGTGTGCCCTGAAGCATGGCAGCTCCTGCAGACACTGCTCATGTCTCTTGAGATGAGAGGGACTTCAGGGCAGAAGGCCCAACAGTTTGAAGCGCCTATTTTTATACCTTTGGGAGTAACTCAGCATTATCTCAGGCCTCTGAATGCTCTGTGGGACAGCTCCCATCCATCACAGAGGCAGGAGCAGTTCCCAGTTTTGCAGTCAGAGACCTTGCATTTCAACAGATTGCTGCTTTCACAGAGGGTCTGCAGGATCTACTGAAGCTGGCAGAAAACACTCCTTTTTCTTTCACGTCTTGCCATAGGTTACTGCTGTGCTGGACAAGGTTAGGTTACATGACCAACAATGAGAGCTCCAGTAATGAATCATACAATTTTTATTTAATATCTTGAAAGAATAAAGAATTTCAGTTTGATCAACAGTATTGTCTATGCATCCTTCAGTGCCTTCTGCTTTTATTTTGTAAGTAGCAGCAATGGCTTGACCATTTACACTGACAAAACCAGAACTAACACACCACAGAAAGCCGTATTACCTTTGCTGGGTCCATCCTATAGAGTCAGTATTCAACTTTTGTTGAATTTTTTGTTTGTTCATTAATTGATGAACATTAATGACAGCAAAAAAGTACAGCCAACTGGATTCAATAGAGAAGAGAGAGAGCAGACTACAAATAGCTTTTAAAAACATACATTGACAAGATTTACTTTCCAATCTGTCTTTCAACACAGCAACATATTCTGAACTGCAAGGGGGAAAAAAATAATACTGAGGTGTCATTCAGCAAGATTTGTGAATATCAAGTATTGGTTATAACATGCCCTAAAAGCATTTGTTCTTCAGAGGAACTGGCATGCAATCTCCAACTTCTGTCATTAATATTTTATGCCTGAGAAGAATTGTTTTGCTGCAGGTATTACATCAGATTAGTAATGATCAGCAGTGCTTTGACTAAAATATGATAATCTGAATGGGAATAATTCATATGGGCATCTTGAAATTATACAAACTGTAAAACAGATTGTGCTCTCATACCCTTCCCTGTTGTGTTACTGTCAAAAATTCCAGTTTACTGTCCAGTTTCTTTTTAAGAATTCAACAAAATCAGCTACTGTTTTTATACAGCACAACAGAGACACATGACCACATGGTGTTCCACTAAGCACAACTCTGGACTACACTAAATAAAACTCAAAATTACTTCCACGCAAAAAACCACCCACTGCATGTGAATAAGAACCTTCTACCTGGGAGGATAAACGTTAGTAACAGTTACAGTAATTTTCTTTAGGTAAATACATTTCAATCCTAGTTGGATACAGTGGCAGTTACTCTAAAGCAGTATTAAAAAGCAAAAATAAATTTGAATTCTAAATAAGTTATAGAACTGGTGTGGACAAAAAGAAGCAGTAATCTGTGAAGCTGCAAATTTTGAATTTGCATATGTTGCCAAGCACAACTGCTCAACTTAATAACAGAAACACCTGCTGGTAATATGATCTGCTATGCCAAATATATACTCTAGCTATTAGTTTTCAATTAAACAGTTCTTTAATTGAGTTATTTTAATCTTTGGTCTTAGGACTATTCTACCTGAGCTGGATTCTCCACTATTCTTTCCTTGTTGGAGGCATTTTACTAGAAAATAGAACAGGGAACCATACCACTGCTTTGAATTCAAATCACAGAAATTTTTTTTGTCTAAATAGGTTATTTATGAAACTGGTAGTGGTTCACTAAACCTACCTCCCCTTGACAGTCTCACAGAAAGAACTGTGCCTCAGTATTTAGGTACCAAAGGAGGACATACCATCCAAAATCTACATCCTGCTAAAATACAGACCATTCACCCTCCAAAGTCCCTGGGCTTACCCTTCTATCCCCATCAGCTTTACTACTTCAATCCTTTAGCATCAGGCAAGCAAGGAGGAGGGAAAACACTAGAAAATGAAGTGGCTTTTTTGTTTTGTCCTTCTAATTCACAACATTCCTTGGAAGGCTGTACATGAGAAAACTAGCTAAGATAACCCCTCCATTATGAAGCAGTTAGGAAGTTACACCAATAAAGAAAACCTGAAGGAATCAGGAGAAATGCACAAGAAGTGGTCAGAGTTTCACAGAGCAGCTCAACTCTTGCACAGTTACAGCTGCCCAGAGAACAAAGACCACGTGGGATTAACTTTGTTCTGCATCCTGCATCTACAAATACACGTCCTCTTGCAGCAAGGGGAAACCAGGAGTGGCCAACAGTCAAACTCCAGGCAGGAGGCAGCAGAAACTCACAGGAACTCACTGAGCCTGCTTTCCAAGCTGCCTAGGACAGGTGGCTCATGGTAGACCTGTGACGTTCCACCTTAGAGAACTCCAAAGGACTGCTTCTCCTGGTCTTCAAAGGAAACCCTCAGAGTCAGACCTACAGAAGGGCCTCCCTCTGAATCATTCTGTATCTCAAGTTGTTCATTTCGAAACTGCCTGAACATGAGAAAGAAATGACAGAGTGGAAGGGTTGCCCATAACTTTAGACAAACATCTTCAAACACCTGTTCTCAACTGCAAAATGGAAGACTTGACCCAGTGAGGCAACTGGAGCAAAGACAGAGAAGGAACCACCAGATACAGAGAACTTTCTGAACTCCAAGCCAGATGCTGCTGGCCTGTGCTCAGTGGCTGTTTCAGCCTGCTCCCCATGGCCTATCTCAAAACACCAGAGTCTTTTGTGAACTACTTACTTCTTTGCATTTATTTAGCATCTAAAGCAAAAGAAAACCCATCTTCTGTGGGCTCTGAGGATCAGCTGGTATCTACATGATTAATAAAATGATCTTTTATTTGTTTGGCATGTAGGTCTACTTCTTTGCCTGAAATGTTTATGACTGTACTTGAAGTGTACTTGACTGCACTTTCTTGGTCAAAGATTATATGGCAATCCTGGAATCAATGAAATCTGCAAAGTCTGATCTTTGATCCTGGAAGACAGGATTTAAGAGCTTTAAGAACCCACATTTTTAAGTGAAACTGGATTTTTGGGAAAACCATGCACGAGGAACATTCCAGCCGTAACATGGATAAACCTCCATCAGAGATGTTAGCCCTGGGACAGAGATATTCTTCAAGACCTTCCTCAAAAGCATTTCTTGGAAAAACAAGGCCTGAAAGCCAGAGGCAAGACAATACTCACTGTCTTGGATAGTAAAATGCTGAACTTGGGTCTATGCATATAAGATGAGCTCCAACTTGAAAAAATGCTGAGATACAAATTCTATAGGGAAACCCTGTGGTAATGTCAGTATCCTGAGGAGGAATTCACACTGCACATAGACTGATGTGATGAACAACAACTTCTGCACATATTTGGAACTAATTTTTATTTTTCATTTTATTGAAACAAACAAATATCAATCAGCAAATATTTCCAGCTGCATAGCTAATGTCTGAATACAATTTTGATTCCATGGGGACTCTGTATAGACAAGCTTTTCAAATCATAAAAATGTAGAGATAGGGACTTGAGTGGCTGCCAACCTAGCCTTACTCAACTTTTCCTTAGGAGCAGTTTGCTAGGCAAGGAGATCCTTTTTGCAACTGGAATTTAGGACAATAGACCTACCAGATCGAGGCGTTTTAAGTCCTTCTTCCTTGCACCCCAAATATTAATGTAAATAAGTGAAAAGATTGAAAAAAAGATTTTTTAAACAGAGATTTTGCAGTAGTACCAGGCAAGCTAAGCACAACCAGCTCCCTTCCTTCCCCTTCTCCTGTGATTTTCCATCAGTCTACAGAGAAGACAGAGTAATGCTTGGAGGTCCCAGGATGCAGTTGCAAAAGGATGAAGATGGAAAGTATGTGATGGCTCCAATATTTAGCTCATTAATTTTTAAGACTCTGTTTATGCTCTAGAGCATTGATGCAAAATACTTCTAATTGCAAAGCTGAGAGATTGGCATATGTCCTTTTATGTTCTTCTTAACACAGTAGCAACTTAATATATTTCAGAAACTTCAGTATTTCTATAAACAGAAACTGTATATAGAAACTTCCTGTATGTAGCAACCATACTGTCCTCATCAACTAGGAATTAAATTTATAGAACTGAAATTATTAATATTCTCTAAATGTTTAAGATAATAACCTGAACAATAAACAGCAGAAATCACTTGAGAGACTCCACATGGTATAAATACACAGTCATTTGCTGAAGAATAAAGAGAAGCCACTCCACAGAAACTTCCCCAACACTCTTGGGCTCGTTTGTATCACTGACAGTAACACATTGGTCCAAGAACACAGTGGTGCCAGAGCTGGGCTAGGAATGATTGCACTTCTCACAGAGACACTCCAGCACAGCCCTTCCTGTGGGCTGGCAGCACCACCTGCCCTGGGCACAGCCACACCTCAGTACACTGATCCTCATCAGCATCTCCTCTGCCTCTACTGGCATTTCCATGGGCATGTTTCACACCATAGTGTGGAGTGATTCAGGGTAGGAGGGATACCAGGAGGGTACCTAGCCCTGGCTCAGATTAGGGTTAACTTGAAGGTTAGGTCACATTTCTTCAACAAATTGTTTTCTTGAGGTTTCAGAGAGGGATTTACAGCAAAACAATTTCACACTTTTTTTCAAATACATTAATTAATTAATTAATTAATTTAATTAATTGATATTAATTTCAAAGAGCAAACAATAGTGGTCTCCCAGGTGTAACCAGTGACAAATGATGGATAACAAAGCTATCACATTGACATGGATCTAACTTATGCAACTACAATAAAGAATGAAGTGAGACAGATTTGGGAACCATGCACATGTGCCCTTTCTAATCCTTCTTTCCACTATCAACAGACATGCCCAACTTGCTCATAAAAGAGTTTAATCTACTCTTGCACTTCAGGCTTTCAACTGTTACCATGAGGTGCTACAGACATCAGAGCTGAGACATCACACTGTGCCCTTCACCACTGCCATCTGCAGCCTCATGCCTACTGAAGGTGTGCTACACAATACTTTTTTTCCACCAGTTTGCTTTTCTAAGACCAGGCAATTACAGGGGTGGGGGGAGAGCTACACTAGAAGCAGCAATTTTATGGTTATAGCATCAAGGACTCCTGAGTTGAGCAATATCCACTGACACTGTCTGTGTGAGCTTTGCTTGGATCCTTGGTGCTGACGTGTTATGGTTTAATCCTTTAGTTATATGAACATCTCCTTTACATATGATTTCAATAGTACCTAGGCCTTCTTGATGATGCTGCCTATTCCAGTCCTACAGTAAAATCTTAAAAAATGTTAAAAAAAAAGTCAATGAAACTCACCAGAGGAACAGACTATGTTTTGCAATGTATGCAGCTGGCTAAAGGACAGAAGACCTCATGGAGCCAAAACTGCAACATCCATTCATGTATTACTACAGACAGGAGAATTCACACAGAGGAGAGCCTCAGAAGTATCAGTGGAGAAGCTTTCCACCAGACCAAGCAAAGCTTCCCACCAACCACAAGATTCAAATCCACAGGAAGCCGCAAGTTAATTTACTTCTAGGGCTACCCAGTTTCCAGAAGACTCCAACCTCCCAGGCAAGCACAGCTCCTGATAAACCACTGAAGATATCTGTTCATTATATAACTCCTCTTCCATCTGTTAAAAAAGCTGAAAACAAGCAGGAAAAAAACCCAAGAGACTTCACAAGCAGACAAGCATGGCAAATGCACCTAAAAGTTGCCTCTGGTAATTAGCACTGGACTTAAGCTCCCAGAAGGATGTTAAGCAACTTGCTTCAAACACAGGGTTTTTTAAAAATTTATTCTACATTTTTTCATTAATTTTTTTCTTTCATTTTACCAGAGTTTGGCCTGACAACCTGGAGTGTAATTTGCAGAATGGCTGGGCACTCAACAGCTGTAACAGAGGTCAAAACAGCTGGGGTTTGAGCAAGAGCAATGTTCAACTCTCTTAAAAAAGATCTGGAGTCTGACAAATTCCAATCTCAGAATCCCAAATGAGTCAATAGGTTTTACATAACTTCTCTAGCTTGTTGGCCTCCGCCTGCAGAAGGGGGACTGCTGCACACATGCATGTCACTAAGATGCAGTGCAAGCAAACTTATTTCCCTGCCCAGCACCTGTGTACTGTTAAGATGAGCACTCTGAGAAAAACTGGTGAGGACATTGATAATTTTGGATTCAGGGCAGGTTTTGAACAGTAGGCAATAAACAGCTCCAAGGTATGCACAGAACAAAAGGTTAAATTAAATTACTGAATAGCTGCTCATTAGCTCAGCTCTTACTGTTATATGCATTGTGTGAAGACAGCAGAGGGAGAAACAATAAATGTACCTACAGGAACTTTTAATTCCAATTGTCTTGGAGGTGAAATCTCTTGGTTGACCCCACTTGCTGTGTTTTTGTTTACATAGTGGAATTTTGAAGTTCATGAATGGAATTCATTTCAGATGAAAGTAAACTGGGAGATGTGCTGCAGGACTGCATTTAATGTGCCTCAAGCTTTGGCAAATCTAATGAGATTAAAAAAGAATGCAGAAGTGAGCCAAATCACTAACTTCTACTATAACTTCTGGAATACTCTGAGACACAGGGCTTTACAATTTCACTCTTTTTAAACTATTCTTTCTATGTAGCATATCTCTGTAAAGCAAATTTTTTTTCAAATCACTGTTCTGAAAAAGAAACAGACAATGCAATCAGAAAGACCCCGGGAATCATTAACATCCTGATGACAACTACTAGATGTCCCCTGTGACCCTCCACCACAAGGCACAATTAAGGCCCCAGTTCTGCAGCTGGAGATAAACACCATTTCCTACAGCTGCTGACTGTGCTGTGCCCACTCTTGCTCAGCCTGCTCCAGGAATGGCTCCTGCCACCTAACTAGTCAATTGGCTGTCTTTGATCTTAGGAACTCTGGGAAATGAAGACTAACAAAAATAACAGCAAATTCAACATGGGCTCCATAATCCAGAAAAATCTCACTAAAACATGATGGCTCTGGATTTTCAATTTAGGCCCTCTAACCCTGCAAGCTCCTCTTCCTCTCCATTTGGAGACTCAAAGTATTATGGGGGAAGGGACACCTGTGAGCTGAATTCACATCATCATTTCCTGCTCCCCTCTGTGACAGTACCTGGCTCCCCCAGGACCAGATCCTACTGCTTTAGTCAAGGAGCTCACAAATTAGGTTTGTTTAAGGAGGCTGCAGCCTCTCTCCCTGAAGCATCTTCCTCTGGACAGCAGGGACAATGCATCTGTTTGCGTCAGCCCCATGAGGGGCTCTGAGGTTTCTCAGCAGCCAGACAAGAATGTGACACTAACCATGCTATAAAGGTCAGTGTTTTGATTACTTCTTTTTCAGAACATTGGTGTTTCAGGAGATCTTAAAAAGGACCTAATAAAAAGACTTTTCAGATGGTGAAAATTTTTCCATGTTATCGGGCTCTAACTAGATCTGTAATTCATGAGTCCAGGTTGCATTTCATTGCACTCTGAAGTACAAAATGTGTGAAACCAATGAACCAGTCCACAGACCATTTTCTGTAGATACAAAATTCACGATTACAAGTCTCATGAAGAGTGTAAATGCATTTGCACCGTTCTTCCAAACAGGCAAGACAATAGTAAGGACAGAAAGTTCCGTTCCATTTTCTGACAGAGACTAAGAATGATTTGTCTGTGGATCTCAAGCTCCCAAAGCTAGTAAAAGACCCTTGCAACTACTTCTCAGAAATACTCAACTTAGTATGTCCTTATTTTCTGACACTGTAAATAAAGCGTTCAGCAAACTGAAGAATTCTCTACACCATCCTGAGCACAACAACATATTAGCTCTCAAATTCTGAAGACAGTCTGCAACTTATTAGCATGAAATACTGCCAAAACTGTTATATGAAATTAAAGGTGACACTGAAATGCAACACAAACTTTGAAGAGGAATAGGGATGAGTCTTCAGGAGAGGAGCAGGTGATGAAGACTGCATATTGTTATTAAGATAGCAAAATATCCAGTCTCATTTTGCAGATAAGTGTCAAGTGTTATTTCTCCCTTCCAAGCAGCTCAAATAAACAGTGCTGCTGCCAGTCTGTATAAAAGGAAAATTGCTTCTGCTCTGACTGGCAATCCAGAAAGCACATGCACTCAAGGCCTGACAACTGAAGATTAATATAGCACATTTAAAGGATAAGTGTGCTTTGTGCATTGAGTACATTCTTCTCAAAGATGTTCCATTAGCAATACTGAGAAATGCTCAAGTACCTTCACCAGTGACAAAATCACAGCAGCAGCTAGCTCTAGAAATTTATTTGCTGGCCTGAAAGCAGAATGGGAGAAAAATAAGGCTTTCAATAAGCCAGATAGCTGTTTCAAATGAAAATGTGAATTTGTTGAATTAGTTTGCCTGTAATTTAAAAACATACAGTGAAGTAACCAATAGCCAGTGCTTTTGAGAGCTTTTTAGGGATAATTATCCTTCCCAAAGACGCACATTGCATCCTCTTCTTCAACAGAAGATTTCTATTGTGCTTACACATAAAATACAGAAGATGCTTAAAACAAACTGAAGCAAGTGTTCACTTGGACTTTGACTTCAGCATTTGGCATAAGCATCCTGAAAAGATGGCTGCCTGTGTAAAGACACGTCTGAATAACAACTTTCACCCTTAGATGAAAGGAATTAAAAAAAAAAAAAAATTAAAGTACCTTATTAATTGTGTTAATAATTGTTTCTATGTTATGTCTTTAAAAGTGTATGGAAAATGTTGTGTATCCTACCTTTGTATGTTAGAAGCTGCTTAATCATGGAAATTAATTTTATCATCTTGTTCCCTTCCAACACTTTCTAAAACGCACACATAATTGACTTGACAGTCTGATTGCTGCTACCAAATCTCTCAATTCCTGCTGACAGGCACTGATCTTTTACCTGGCTTGACCGCGTTCATCACTGCCCGCGACGCCTTCAGCACCGCCTCGTAGACAGCCCTCTGGTCAGCAGTGAACTTGCCATTGGCTGGGAAGGTGCAAGTGATGTCAGAGCCATAGCAGTAATACTCTCCTCCCATATCAAACAGGCTGAAAAGGAAACACAGGGGACAGAAATGAAAATTTAGTTCCAAAGAAATAGTAGAACATAGTGGACCTTTCTCTTGCTCTGCACTTAAAATCATCTACATTTTGATAGCTCGCCAATATAATCGCTACTTGAACACCGTTCTAAGTAAATCAGGATGACAGTCCCTTGGAATCTCCAGGCAGAAGGGTATCTGCATTCCATATGGCTTAAATGGACACCCTTATGGGTTGGGCTGGTCCAGGATGGAAATACTTGGAGAACACAGAAAGGAAGATACTTTTGTACATGAAGAATCCACTTCAAACTTGTCAGTTCCAGTTTCTAGGAATTCTTCTCAGAAGAAAAAACACATCCTTTTTTTCTTTCCTAAGAAATGCTAGCGCCACATACAGCATCCAACATCCAAAGCAGAACCCAGCTTAACAAAGAAATGTTAATGGAATAAGGATTACAGAAAGATCCAACCATAGAAGTACACACAGTACAGCTTTCTGCATCAGCGGCAGAAGAAAGAAATTATTAAGTGTTTTCTTTTATGGGGACTAGCTTATCCCTTGAGATGCATATTTATTTTATACATGAATAAACGACTCACCACTGATTGCTCAGCTGCCAGAAATTAATCTACAAGAATAGCAAGTAGGACTCTACACCCTTGTGAGGACCATGTTAGACATTTGCAGTACTATGCTTTCCAAGCCTGCTTGATAAGGCATTGCACTGCCTTCAGCAGACTCAGAAATCAGTAAATAACTAAATAACCATTTGGACCAGACAACACTTGAGCAAATAACTCTCTTGGTTCATAATATATTGATTACAGGAAGGCATATTTTACATTCAAGACTTTGATCTTGACACAGTGTTTGTATGATCTCCTGATTTCTATGGTAATGAGTCAGAATTGAAATCTGTGAATTTAAGTCTTCTTCCAACCATCCCAAACAACTATATGAGAGGCTAATCACCATAAGAAATATGATTTCCCTTCACTGTGCTTGAAAACCTTGGAGTTTTCCTCCTCTTGCTTCTTTTTCACAGCAGGGTCAGTCAGCACAAGCAGAAGGCAGAGCACTTCACTGGGGCACCCTCTCTGCCACTGAGTCCTAATTACAGCAGCGATTAGGGAAACTGTGCAGTGTAGCTCTGTCCCCAAACAGCATATGTGACTAGGTAAGGATAACTATAAGGTGCCACAAGAAGTGCTATCACACTCAGCTGTAGCTGATCATTTCCAACATAACTGCTACTGAAAGCAATGGACAGTGAGTAAACAGAGGCAATCATGATAAAACTGAAGAACATTTCAGCATTGCATTGCACACACATTCACATACTCATGAAGATTTACTCAAAAACCTGTTAAAATCCACTCTACAATCTTCTCCATGAACAAATATCTGCACTGAGTGAATCTGCCCTGCCTGAAGTCTTCTCCAGCCTCCCCAAACTGGGCAAGGTTCAGCTGCAGAGACTTGCAGGACTGGAACATCAGGAAACACCCCAGCGGCTGCAGCTGCAGAGCTGCACAAGGCTTAAAGCTACAGGAGCCACCTCCTCAGGAAGAGTGCTACAGAGAGAACTGCAAAGTTACCTAATACAAGCACCACATTGGTTCACTTAAGTATGAAGAATTGAATGTTAATCCAGAAAGTTGCTAGTTGAAAAAAGACAGGCAGCAAACATCAGATCCACAGGGTGAAAAAACCATGATTGAACACCAACATAGAAACCATAAACCAACCTGGCCAGAACTCAAAATCAGAAACCCCATCAACACTGCCTAAGTTTTGATTTTATGGTTAGACTTGCTTCTAAAAATAATTGAAGATACACATAAAAAATCTACAGATACAGAAAAGTAGATGCCACAACTGAGACACAATTGTGGAAAAAGCTGCTACATGCTGTAATGTACCAACAAGAAACAGATCCGTTCTAAATCTTTGACGGCATCCCAGACTGACCCTTTCAAAGTCACAAATCAAGTTTCAAGATGCTTTGTGGGTTCTGCAGCAGTTCTGTGGCCTAACCCCATTGCATTTACAAGTGTAAATGCCCATTCAGCATGGTGACAATAAAGCTGTGACTAACAACTTGTGAACTCCCTGTACCATGTCTACTGGAAGTTGCTATGCTTTGTATAATTTGTTGCATATTTTACCTGCAAAGTAGTTATTCTGAACTTACCAGAGGCAGAATTTTACCTATGTCTTTAACCTTACAATTATCAGCATTTCCTCAAACCCATTCATCACTCAGTGGCTGTTAAATAGTTTTGGAGTTACTGGAGAACTGAGCAATGGAAGAAAAAAAATCACAAAGCTGATGGTACACAAAAACAAGGCTCACAAGCTAGGAAGCACCATTTGTTCAGGTCTCTTGGCTTCCAGACAAGAGGAGACATGAGGCAAGATGATCTTTCAAATTCCACCACAGATCACAACACATCATCCAGCCTGTCCTAGGTTGACTGTATGGTGCTTTTATCCCCATTCATCTGTTTAGTTCAGAAATAAGCTTTGTACCTCTAAGACTGGATCTGAGAGCAAGTGCTGAAACCAACCTCATTATTGGCCTCACCTGTGCTGGAACCAACCAGAACCAACCTCGTTATTGGCCTCACCTGTGCTGGAACCAACCAGAACCCCATAAAAGCTCTCACTAGAAGGTTCCCTCAGCTGCTGCTCCAGGAGGCTCCTGCTCTGCCAGTGCTTGATTCCTGTTGAATGTCTGAAGCTGAAGGCTAAGGTTTTTTGGGACCATTCTGCTATTGTTTGATCTGGGGGACACCAGGACCATCACCCCAGGGGCCCCCAAGCTACACTGTAGCTGGAACGCTGGGCCCGAGACTGAGAGAAGAGCCGAGGACGCACCCACTGAAAGGACTTTTCTGAATTTGCCATCTCTCTGGAAAAGCAAGAGGGTTTATTGTGTAGATTTGGTCATTCTTTATGCTTGTGGGTGTTTTTGTTTTGTTAAATAAATAGTTTTTTCCACTTTTCTCCAAGGAAATCTATTTCCTGAACCAGGTGGGGGAGGGGTGGCTGAACATCTGTCTTTTGGAGGGACTCCTTTTGGAGCTTCCTCCCAAATTTGTCCTAAACCAGCACACAGCCTCAATGCTTCAGTGAGAAAGTACCCAAACCAAATGGGAGATCTCGGAGATATTTTGGCTCTTATTGGGAATTCTCTTCCATTTAACTTCAGTTCCATTAGCTAAAATGTTGCCCAAGACATGGAAATAGCCCAAATATTGTAGTTATACTTAGAAAATAATGAGAGCCTGAGAAGATCCCAGTTTCATATATTTGCTTGCCAGGCAAAATGAATGGTGAAGCACATTTATAGCAAATAAAATGTATGACAGCTACTATCTTCTCCTGTTGACTAACCAGAAAAAAATTCTAAAAGAAGGGTCCTTAGAAAAAATACATTTATTTTACCCTTATATTTGATGCTAAATTGCAAGTGAAAATATATTATTAGTGCATTCTAGTTTGTTCTCAACTGCATGTACAAAATTACCTGTCTGATAGTGTAGTCTTTAAAGGGCCACATACAGAAACAACTGCTTAATGTTATTTGGACTGTCATCAAATGTAGCAGCAATATAAACATATTAAATACATAAATGAAAATAAGCCTTATAGGCTTATTTATTGATCTATGGCTTACATCTTAAGAGCTGCTTAAAACAAATCAACATATGCTATAATATCATAAGCATTCTCCAAACCCTATTGTATTTCCCTTTTGTATAAATTAAATGCTACATATCTAGCAGGCTGTATATGTCATCATTACATATACATTGCATATACATTACATTTTGTATAACAAAACTTAACTGTGAATACAGTTTCCTGCTGAATGATGAAAAGTTTCATTCTAGAAGAACCCTTTCACCACTCCTTCTTCAGGAAGAACACAATAGTGAATTGCTGATTTCAATAAGATGTTTCTGAGGCATTTGAAAGGGATGGTGAACAGAGGAGTGCTGCTGACCAAGGAGAGACATTTGGTTTTATGTCAAACTTTTCACTGATTTAGCTTGAAGCTGAGGAGGTCAGCTCAATCTCTTTCAAAACCTAGAGAGAGAAGCTAATCTTGCTTTGCATCATTTTGTTGTGAGCAAAAGCAACAAACACCTTCATTTCAGAGTGAAAAGTGCATGATGTATAAAGCAGATTTAACAGCCAGAAGACCTGAGCACTCCCTGAAAATTCCATGCTACTGTTTCAATTTATTTCCTATAATGACTAGGAAGCTATACCATAAGTAAAAGATAGGTAGCAAAAATAGTCCAAACTTCTTGGAAGTACAGGCATAGCTGTCCCAATGGAGGCTTCAGTTCCGTGTGTATACATCATCTTTCCTACAAAACATATTGCAAATGTTGTAACATTACTACGTAAAACTAAACAAATGCTGTAAACATTACTACGTAAAACTGAACAATACAAAGTATAAGAAAAATCAGATAACCTGTCAGTTGCTCTACTGAGAGAATGCCTTGCTTATGTACCAGTAATCCAACACTAGCGAACAGCATTGCAAAACAAGGTGCCCTCTGCCTGCTTTGTAAGTCATCCTCAAAAATAACTAAGAGCATTTAATACCTTTCACAGGGAAAATCTAAACCCACAAATTTAAATCAATTTGCATATAAACCAGTATCACAGTCAAAGACAAGGAGAAACGTGTGAGACATGCTACAGCCTTGCAGAAAGGCTTGGCTGGACATGCCCCTCCTCATAGCAGCTCCCCAGCCCTTCCCAACAGGTCCCTACAGCAGTTCTTCCATGTATGACCCAGCTGGGGCTCTGCTCCTCATGCAGGATCCCAGAAGGGAAGCTTGGAGGAAATATTTCAAGTCCTGTCAATTTTAAAGTGAATACAGGTTTGTAAGTCAATGCTGGAACTGAAACACAACATGATGCACAAAAGCTCCTTTCCCCCCCTGTCCCTCTAAAACCAAATGGATGAGTAAGACATGGCTGTGTTACTTTCACAGAATATTGGCACCAGAAAATGCAGATTTATAGTTACATTTTTTTGCTTTCAAGCCAAGAAAAACATTTTGATATTGATTTTATATTTCTTAACCTTTGACTGTGAAGCATCATGAAACACTTTGCATAACACTTTCAATTTGGACACTATGGACTATAAAGAGTCATCGTACTTTTCCTCATAAAGTCACTATATACCATTTTTTAAAAAATAAAGCATCATCTTCCTTTAAGCATGTGTTTTACTTTTATAGGCTTGCTGACACTTTTATTGTCAAATAATTTGAAACTGCCAGGCAATGAAGCAAATTATGGCCAATATCACAATGGGAAGCAATACTTTATTTGGGATATCTGAGCCATGTGTAAGAATTGTTATGATCCAACCACCAACCCAACCCAAAGACAAGCTCTCGCAGGCATTTTTTGGAAAGCCTACATCTATTCCTATGAGCTAACACATAAAGCTGTCACCTTCCTGCTCTACAGATCTGCTTGATCTGTACACTCAGGACTGGGTCTCCTCACGATAGGTACACAGTAATTACTCTCCTGCAGTTGTTAATGTGGCAGACGGATGACTGGGGTGAAACCCAGGTGGATGTTCTTGTACAACACATCCCAACACAGTGTCCTACTGAGCATCACCCATCTGCAACGCATGTCCTCCCCAGAGTCTGTTCTCAAGACAAAATCTTCCCTTCCCCTAGGTGGGTTTGCAAGATTAGCACTTAAAAAACTGATATTGCCCTATCTTACTGTGCCCTTCTCACACCTCAGGTTAAACAGGTGTGAATATTGCAGCACTTTACCCAGCAACATTTACCGAGGTTTTAGGGGTTTGAGCCATTATTAACCAACACACTTATGAGCAGCCACCCAGATGAACTGGTGCCAGCCAGTCTTAGGACAGCAGGAATAAAGGTACATACAGTCTTCTCCTCCTCTTATTGCCATAAAAGCAAGTCATCCCCAGCTGGAGATTTATGCTGTATGATCTCTGCTCCAAGTCCACAGAGCACACCCTGTGCTTTACACTTCATGCAGCAACTAAATCCTTAAGTATTCACACACTAGGAAAATCCAACCATTTGTTTGGTTAAACACTTTTAAGGCAATTTCAAGCTTAAGGGAACTAGGTATCAGCACTTCTATGAGATACATTTTGAAAACAAGCCAACTGATTTGGAAATTGGGTGGTTTAATGGGACACCACAAGAATGAATTATTGTAAGTGATACACCAAGGAAGAAAATGGAGAGTTACGTGACACATACTTTTTCATACACTTGCATCTTGACTAGCCAAGAGTTATCAATTAAAAAAGCAACACTGGGTAAGAAAACATCACAAACCCCAAGAGAAAATTGGGACAGTATAGTGTATAGTCCTACCATGGTCAGGAAGAGATTTTTAAGAGAAACCTTGCTGTTCCCAGCTTCCATCTGACATGGCAGACAAGAAACTTGTACTGGTTCTGTCTTGAAGCCTGGCTTGGCTCACTGGTTTAAAGCTAGCCTTTTGTCATCAGCACCCGTGGAGTGAAGAATAACCTATGAAAGGTGTTGGAGAATACTTTTTGTGTAGGAAATTTGATTCTGGGTATTCACAAGAAATCAAGTTTTTGTTTAAGCCCTCTGTTCAAAAGAAGAGGCTGTAGCCACACATGTAAATGAAGTTACAGCTGCATGACTACTCTTCACCCAGCAAGTTAGGTAACCATGTGGTCCCACATCTGCTGTTTCTCCTCAACTGTGTCTTTTCATCTTTTCTATCTTCTCCATGACTTTTTTATCATTGCTCCTCTTGTACCACTGTCTCATTTCAAGCTTTCCCCAACTATCTCAAAAACAACGGGACACTTGCCTCAAACTTTTCTCACAGAAGATGACAAGATCTGCCACTAAGCTTTGCTCAGAGAGAAAGAGTGTGATAAAAATAAACCTCTTTGTCTACACTGAATTTTGAAGGAGAGAGGATTGCCTGCCTGTATCCCTACAATTCCAGCTACAGAGACTTCAGTGGCTGTAGCAAGAATATACAAAAGTTTGAGCCATCTGGATTAAAAAAAGAAAAAAGAAAAGAAAGCAATCAAACACAAAAGCTTTACCAGGTGTTGGTGCCTGCACTGCTTAGGGTTTCCCCTCACTGTCACAGACACAGAACACCAGCTCACAGAACCAGAGCAGCAGTGGTGGTAGGTGCTGTACCCCTGGCAGGGAGCAATGTCCCTGCTCTGCTGCTCCAGCCCTGATGCTGAGAGAAAACCAACAACAGCATGTGGGAGTGTCCTCTCTTACAATTATTTGTGCCAAGCAGAGCTTCAGATCCACTCCTCCCATAGGATATGAAATCTAAATCTCGCTGAATCTACCAAATAAGCTGCACATAACAGCTGGTTCAGTAAACACCCATGTACACTAGTAAGATTCCTATTTTCATACAGAGGTTAAGAAGGAATCCTTTGCTTACAGCATTTATCTCTTGAAGAAATCTATGACAAGATCCTTAAGCTTCTGTGCTAAAACAATCAATTTCCATGACCAAATATAAGCCCTCTTCCACCCCCATGCAGTTTGCATTAATGTCTTCTTAAAAATGTTATGTTTGCCCAGAGCAAAGAGCCAAACAATCTTCTGATTGGCTTATTCAGAGATAAATTTGCCCCAAAGTGCCATTCTCAGTGTTTCAGCTAAAGCAAAGGGATGTTTCTGATACAGAGGTGCTGCAAAAAAATAACAAGTACTGGGAACACCATGCCAGTACTGCTGGGTTGGGGGAAGGAGGAGGCAGCAATGAGGGTTTCACAAGATGCAGAAGGCAGCTGAATACCTCAGCCAGATCCATGTTGACAGTGTGCCAGAGACAGGAGCAGTTCTGACAAAAGGGTTACCTATCCTAGCTGAATGGACGATTTATTTATTCTGTCTTTACTACCCTCATTATCTATTTTTAACAGACGTACTTAGTAAGTCTCTCAATTTACTCTTTCACAGTACTCTCTTTACCAGAGTATTCTCTTCAGCAAAGACAGTTTGCTGAAAAGTCAGCAGAGATGGCAGCAAAACCCAAGTTTTGGCTAGTTTCCATACATTAGGAGCCTCCCCATTGGAAAGGCAGTATCTGGGCCATTCATGGCTGCAGCTGACTTGCTCAAACAAGGAGCAAGGAGTCAGAGCTGCAGGGAAGAGAGGGATGCATGCAGGGAGAAACCTGTATTGGCAGTTACTCCCCAATTAACACGACGACAGCAAACCTCACTGGCTCAAGCAGAATGTGTTTCACCTGCACAGGGTAAGAACAATACAGCAACATTTGCAAGTTACTAAACTTTTGCAGTTGACCAAACCAGTCCATTTCTAGGTGTCTACTGAGAAGTGGAAGGCACTGAAAGTGAATTGTAGAAGTTTGATACTTCCAGTACATACCAGGGTGCTGACCTTCAGAACTACAAGCCTTAGCTTTCAGCAGTTGTTTCTGGACACTCTGACCTGTGTTGCCCAGCGCTGACAAACAACCATTGGATATAAACTGAATAGGTGAAGGGTCAGACCTTACTTAACGATTTTACTGTAAATATTGTCAAGTTTTTTATGTGTGTGTGTGCATGCTCACACACATGTCCATGAAAGTAAAAGCCAAGTGCATAGTAGTAAAGGGAGCAAGTAGTATTTCCAAAAAGGAGGCTGCCAGCTCCCCAGCCGAGCACGTTTTTTGCCTGTAAGAACATTTCTTTCTTATTGGAAGGAAATATCCACTCTTCATGGCAGTACCTGAAGTGGAAGTACAGCAACCCATTGTGCAACTGCAACTAGAAACACTCCTGCCCTGAACACCCAACGAGCTCAGCCCAGGAGTGGAGCAGTACCACACCACCAGGACTCCCCTGAGGCTCTGCCAGACTGTGCCTCCGCAGTGGGGCAACAAGAGATTCTCTGGACAGACACAAGAGAAGACCTAACACTGACCTGAATACAAGGACTCTGAATTACATCTGGGTCAAGGGGACACAGAGAAGTTGTGTTGGGGACTAACTGTACCTTCCCTCTGAGCCATGCAGTGGTTGAAAAGCCAGGCAGAGTCCCACTAAAATTGTATTTTGACCTATCCAATGGAATTCCCCACACCAACGAGAAAGATTTGGCTACTGTTTTGCTGAGTTTTATCCAACATAAGCAACATCCATCAAGAGTACTTCTATCACGCTTCATGTCTATTTGTGTTAAAGTCCACCACAAAAAGTAGATTACAAGTCCAACAGCAGCCAGTTTTTTTCAGAATATGCTAAACTAAACTAAAACTATGACAGATAAAACTCACAGTTGACAATTAAAAAGACATTTCACATACATTATAGGCAGCAAAAATTACAAGGCAGACCATAATACAGCACTTGAAGTAAAGTTAAAATTTGTTACAGCAAACACATTACTTATACTTAGTGATCTGGGTTTTGGTGAAAAGGCATATACATTTCTGACAGTAAGCAACCTTACAGCCCGAATTAACCAGTACTAACAGAACACATTCAATTACAGAAAAATTATTGTTAATTCTAGCAAATACATTTCTCTATTTTAATCAATTTTTCTGAATTAGCATAAAATTAATATTGTCCATAGGTACAACAAAATGAAAAAAAAACCCGCACTTGATGAAAGCAGTAAATATTAATCAAACCAGAGGATTCAAGCCAAAGGAATTATTTCAGAAATGGATAGCCACTTAATTTTGCAATCAACCAGTAAGTAGTAGCAATGTATTATTATTAGAAACAAAACCACTGCTACCAACAAGCTGTTTCAAAACTGCAGACTGAAAAGCTAAAGCTAACCATAATTTTTGCATATTACTACAGCACTGAACTTCAAAATACATAAAAGTGCACAAGGCCAAATGAAAATACTAGTCTCACCCACATTAAATAGTTGAGCATTTACATCTGACACATTAACATCCTGAGATCCTAAAAGCAGTGCTTTCCAGAAGTAATAAATACAGTATTTTGTACTGTAGGATAGATGGTTTTAACAGCAGACACTGAAGGACTTGGCTTGGAAAAGGAAGGACTTCTATTATCTGATGGAAAAAGAGGGTCAATCCCTGCTTTTTAAATGCAACATTGCCCCCACCTGGACAAATGAGTTTTGGTTCTAGGCTGATGTTACTATCATAAACCTCAATAAAATACTTAGAATTCCAAAAAAGAGTTTGGAAAACAGACACAGCAAGCTTTGGTAATCTTTTCTGGTATATCTTTTTCAAGCTCACCTAAGTATTTTCTTGACTTACTGAAAATTTTCCAGTATTTTCCTGGAATAAATGACATCCATTCTGTACTCACAGAAAGTCCTACACTTACTCAATCCTGCAAAAAAGAGAATAGTGCATTTCCTACAAATAAAACTATATATTATAATAAATATGCAGATATAGTTTCAATGCAGTATGTATACTGCGCATGCATAGTGTCTGCATATAGAAAAGATAATACACATGGATTATACATGAATTGACAAATCTTTTGATTATAGAACACTGTATATTATGCTTTGAGGTCAAAGAATTAAAATTAGCAAAGTAACTTTTATTTTAGCTAATGGAAGGCTTAGCCACGAACAACTGAATCTGGCCAGTTCTTGCAAGAAGTAATTTTTGTGATATTCTTCACAGAATCGCAGAATAGGCTGAATTGGAAGGGACCCAAAATGATCATCCAGTCCAGCTCTTGGCCCTGCACAGAACCCCCAACAATCCCACCCTGTGCATCCCTGGCAGTGCTTTCCAAACACTCCTGGAGCTCCGGCAGCCTCAGGGCTGTGCCCATTCCCTGGGGAACCTGGGCACTGCCCAGCACCCTCTGGGAGAAGAAGTTTCCCTTGATATTCAAACTAAACCTTCCCTTCTTCACACACCTTGGAGTGACCAGCCAGTCCAGGGAGCCTGAAAACTGTCCTTTGTCTCTTTTCAGTCATTAAAAAGAAAAAGCCCCAAACACTCAGTTTCTTCCCTCTCTGCTTCATCCAGAACAACCTTTCACAACTACCCATACTTGTAGCCAGGTAAAACTCCCTGTGATGAACAAAGCTTCTGAAATGACAATAGTAGAGGTGCTAGAATGGTCTTTTGAGAGCACCACAGGTAATAATAAAAAGAAAACATTAAAAGCTAAGTAAAAGTGCCAAATGGAAGGAGACAAACCCAAATTTGACAACTTGAGAAGAATGCATAGATGTAAAGGCAGGGCTTCCAGCAAGGCTGCTGAGTGTTTGCTCTGGCAAGTACAGAACGGTACCAATACAAAAACTTGGGAAAAGCTCACCTCTTTCCACAGCACTTATTTTAGTGCCCCCTGCTGTCAGTATTATTCTGATGATTTAAATTTGCACTTGGATATTAAAGAAAGAAGTAGAAACAAAAATATGCCTCAGAGTTAAACTATTCAGACAAAGGCTTTTTGCAATATTAGACAGTTTTCCTTATCCCCAGCTCTATCATTTGACTAAACAAATAACCATGCTTGTTGATATAGCCAAGACACATTTAAATCATTTAACATTATGCTAAGATTGTACTTTTATGACAGATGTGTTTGGTTTTGTGATGCTAGCAAAGCTTTTTGGTACCTCCACGCAATAAACCTATTTCCAGGTAAAACTTATTTTACTATCACCCACAGTAGTGATGGTACATCATGGGAACAGCAGTGAGAGACATTCTGTTTCACCAAGGATACTGTACTCTGCCCAATGCTGTCATTGAAATCAATAAATTATTTCAATGAAATAAGTAATCAATAAGCAATTATGTGAGTGTTAAAAGAAACAGTCAAATAACATGAAAGACATCATATGATGATCCATCCTGCTTCTATTTAGACTTCTAAAAGTGAGTTTTATTTTATAAATAATAGATAGTCCCACTGTGACTACAAGGTTAATGAATTTTCTCTGATGTCTGCAACACTTCCCAAGCAGTTGATGCTCGTGGTACTCCCCTTATTTATGCTTTCACCCAAGCCCTCTTAATAAATGACACTGTGGCCCTGGCTCCAGCCAGGATCAGTGTCCCCCTTCCAGCTGCCAGTGCTGCACCAGGCCCTGGACCAAGTGAGTACCCATGCTCCTCAGGGGTATGGAGAAGACTCTGCATAGCCTCGGGATCTGCTGTTCATGAACTTTTTAACCTAGGAGGATAGTTCAAAATGTTAAAAATGCTGGTTTTGCAGCAGAATAGACAATTATTTTCATTATTTTGCAAAGCCAAAACAGACATACTAAGCCCCAAAAATGTCTTAAGTGCTTGAAGGTCAGTGAACCTGCCAATGAGAGTTGCTTATGAAGTGCTGAATTTTCACTGAAGTAAAGTACATTTGTCAGATGCCATAAAAATACCAAGACCTACCTGCAACTCGTGACACCTGTTGAAAAGCACCTCAGGTAACAGCTGTATCTATTTCAGTTACATCTGGGGTCAGGCTGATTTATTTGCAATTCTATTATTTAAGTGTAAGCCTCATCATGAAGAATCAACCTTTATTTTAAGATCACAGAAGCATTTTCAATTTGCCAAACATGGCAGGAGCCCTGCTAACCAACTGCAACAGAACAATCAACTCCTGCCATGCATTTGGCACACAGCAGCGCCAGGAACCCACAAAGGCAGGCTTCATGAGCCACCAGGCTGCAAATCAAATGCAATAAACTAGAATTTTACTCAGCAACTTCTCAAATCAAAACATAAAATATATACTTAAGATTCACACCTGTGACAGTTTCTAGAACAAACCAGCAGATCACAAAGGTGAGCAGAGACATTTGCCTTACCTCAAGGCTTTCTCTGCTGCACGTGGCTTTGATGCTCAGTGTTCTCCCTTCCCCTCTCTCCCCAGCCATGGTGTGACCCCACACTGCAGCACTGGCAGGGCTGGGGCAGCAGACAGAAGGGAGGACCCAAGGCAATTTGTTTCCATTATTTTTAAGGAAAAATAAATCTTCATTTTCCAGATGGCAGATGCTGATTTGTTGAGACAACACTTTTCATAGAAGCACACTGGCTCTGATTGAATTGGTTCTGGATGCTGTTTCCCAGGGTCAAGTCGTAACTTCCAGCCAAAGTCAGAGATCAGTTTAGGAGAGCTGAAACCAGAGTTCCCACCTCCCATAAGGGCCCTCTAATGTTGAACCAATATCTTTCTGCAGTGTGAACAAAAGCAAAACTACTCATGAGACATTTGCCCAGAAGAATGTGCCACGTGGGGACTGCCATTCAATGAGCAGGAGTCCTAGGTCCATGTTTGCTCTTGGTTTGTGCCTAAAGGACTCAGATCTCTACTCCTTTAATTTATTTGGGTTATTGTCTTCTTGAGCAGCAGCTTTGAATTTCATTCAACTCCTCACCAAACTTTGAAAGACCTTTAGTTTTCCAAAATGCTGGAAGCCTCTTGTGTGCAAGGCAGGAGATCGCAAACTACAAGTACTTTTGCTTATGACTCCACTTTCCCTACTACCAAATGCAGTTACAGCCTCAGTGCAGAAACAAGAGGCGTCTTGGCATCCAATTAGTAATGTAATACCTAGAGAGGATGCAGTGAACTTCAGTCCAGGGCTCAGTTCCAAACCAAGCTGTCAGAGCTTTAAGATTACAGAAGAAAATCAGTATTTGTGAGTATCCTGGCCGTACATCATCACTGCAAGCTGTGATTTGCAAATTCCAAGTAGAAGATTTTATTTAAAGTTAATACTGAGTAAAAGGCCCAAGTGCCTACAATGGTGACTCATGCTACCTGTTTATCTGGATGGCCTTTCTGACCACAGAGACAACAGACACCTGCTTAGGAAAAGTGTTTGGTTTGGAGAAAATTGATCATTTATATGTTCACTACAGAATGCTATTGTACATGAATCATTTATACAAAACACTGACTTATTGCTATTTCAATATTTACTTTTAATATCCATACCAGGTAAATATCTGTATCTACTGAACACCTACTGAACACCTAAACTTCTGTAAAAATACTGATTTCTTTCTCTGTCAATCACAGTGCTTTGTATTGGATAGCTATTTCAGTATTTAACAGATTGAAAAGGACAGCCCTGCTTAGCAAGACAGTGTGTATTAAGAAGTGTCAGAAATTCCCTTGATAGTCCTTTGTTTTGCACTGGGATCTTTTAGTGCAGAAGCTGTACCTATAAAAAGCGTGGATTACAATGCAGTATCAGATATGCAATTCCATACCAGTTTCTTACAGAAGCAATTAACCCACTTGATATAGGTTAATTTTAAAGAAAGAACATAATAAAGCCAAGCTCTCCTAAACCTGCCACAGCTTTTGATGAAGAAGTCAGAATAACAGCCTTAAAAAAATATATGAAAATGCAACAGTGAAAGTATTTTGACCTATGGTCTTCTTTTGATACAATTAAATCCTTGTTATTTATATTTTTTAAAGAGCAAACAATGCATGCACTCAAGCATTTCACAGAAGCAAAGCCTTAGTCTTCCAAATGTATTTTTTCTAATATTCACGTGCTTAGTTAATTTATTTATTACACTTTCTGCACTGCACTGCTTTGTACATAAAAAGCTGAGGAGCACATTTCTGCAAAACCCATGAATGTTACTCACATCCACTGAATAATGTTAAGAAAAAGACACGAAATTCTATGGAATAATTTATTAAAAATCATACCAAATACACAATTTCCCAATTCTATTACATACAACTGTATGAATAGTTAAATTAGTATTATGCCAAAACTGGCAGAAACAGAAATAACCCTTAAAATACTCTTACTCCCTTTTCACCAAAAGTAAACTATTTTTTCCCCATGTTCAGGGCTTCCTAAGACTATCCAACAGAGGGCTCCCCATAACTATTAAAAAGCTTAATTGAAAGCCAATATATGAATGCTAATATACACACACAAATCAGCACACTGTCATTTTAATGCCCTCCTCTGTATGCACACACACACCCATCTACACTCAAATCAGACATTTGTCACACAGTGAAACCAATCAGGTAGTGCCTTGGCAGAATTTGCATGCTGCTCATGTATGCTACCTCAAGACTTTTTCTGAAACATTATTTTTAACTGTGGAAAATGAGTATGTTTTTAAATTGTCTTTACAGAAATTAAATTACTTTTCCTTATTATTCTTTTATTCTCCCTTGAGATAAATACTAAGAAGCCAATGTGGTGCAGAGTGTGCTCTGTGAGTACCAGGTGGTGGGAAGGGCAGGCAGGGCAGTGGCTGGAGCCCAGCGGGTGCTATTGCAGACTCTGTTAAACCCTGCTCTCTTTCTTGAGGCAGGCAGGTGCTCTGCGGTTCTGAAAAGGTGAAGTGATCAATGTATTTGGTAGATTATGGTTTCCTAGCACTGAGATATCTGAGGCTGATAAAACCCAAACATATTTAAAAGACTTTTCCAGCGCTGGAGAAAATAAGGGTTTGCAATGAGTCTTGTATCAGCTCTTGTGGTGCACGAAGGCCTACAGCCATCCACTAAACTGTCCTTGGAGACTGCAAGTGAAAGATTCCTACACATACCCTTCACCCTGAGGTCTCCATCACCGTTTAAAGACCTTAGTTTTAAATACGGGATAACATAATGCACTGTGGCATATTTTCTCTCAGTAACATACGCTGAGATTTCCTGTATGCTGCACACTTTTTTTTTTTATATTTAATTGAATGACACAACTGATACACTTTTAAGTTGGTGTGTCCTTTCTGACCAAAAAATGCTCATAGAATATTATCTACTCAAACACAACATAATCATAAATCAAAGCTACTGCCCTGCAATAAATTAATGCTAGTATTTGATGGGTTTAGTTAGCTATTAAACCTAGATGAAGATAATACACAAACTATTGTTCAAGAAACTTTAAAAAAAGTTTTTACAGTATTATAAAGAAATTATCTATCTGTAATTCCACAAGTTCACTGTGCAGCACCTGCAGATGTACCTGAAACTTTAACCAACAAGGCATATTTTTTAACTTCTGAGATTTAAGTTGTTTTCCATAATAGGTTTTGAGCTTACTGATGATAATCCTAATTTGCTTTTCTTCATACGTTTACATTCCACTGTGAAAATACACACCTACACTATTTCTGCAAAGACTACAAAGGTAATCCAATACAATTCCTCCACTGAATGTCAGTGATTAACTTCTCCAAAACTAGTATTGAATTTTTCTAAACAAAGGCTTTTTGACCTATGTCTTTGGAGGCGAAGTATGAAAGTTATGATCTGATATATTACACATCAGACAAACAGGTCTGTCTTTCAATTTATGGGATTGTATTTGGTGCTTCCATTCACTCTGCTTTTACCTGCAGTGATACTGCAAAGCATGTGGACATGTTGTACACATAGAGAAAATTTTATAGTATTTGCAGCTGTATTACACATCACTAAACTTAAATAAATTTTTACAGAAAGTTTTTGGCACAACACAGAGCTAGAAGCACCCTTCCCTGAATTGAGTTTGATCTCTTCACACATTTTAATGTCTATTTTCTTGTCAAGGTGTCTGTCTGCACATAGGCATTTGTAGGACCTAATCCATTCTGCAATTTGATGCAATTCTCTAAGAGTAGCCAACACTCCCGTGATCCTCCACCCCACTACCAGAATTGACGTTTGGATCTGAGGTCCAAGAGCAAACTCAGATGACGAATTTTGCAACTGTCCTTGTAGTTGGAATACAGCCATTTCTTAAACTTAATTTTAAGTGCCTCTAGTCCAGAAGTGTTGGAAACAGTATCTCCTTCTCCCTGCAGGTGTACAGGACTTTTGGAGGAAACCAGAATAGTTTGCCATGCAAAGCTACCTTCTATTTTAAAGATTTAGACTTTTTATCATTATGCAGCCATCCTTTTTCTAAGACTATACATATATATACAATTATATACAATTCTTGTATGGAAACAGCAGTAGCGAGACAAAAATACCAAACAAACTGCAACCCTTTACTTACCATAAGTCTCCATCTTCAATAGTCTTGTCATTCGGGGCTCCAGCATGGCCGTAGTGCAAAACAGACGAGTTCTCCCCACTGACATGCACAAAGAAAATTAGCACAATTAGTGGAATAAGAAACATTGACACACACATTCATAAAACATAAGAAGGAACACTGTAATACACCAGTGTATTCACATAAAAAGCAGCCTGTGAGAACTGTCACAATTCCTGCCCTGGTGTGGGCTGCAATAGCTACCCCAGCACTTGTGCAGCAGAGATGGGCATGGCACAGGAATTCTGTTACTCTGGCTGTAAGACAGGACCTTGCTGCAGAATGAACATGGCACAGTTCATATGAGTATTTCCTATGTCCATGACCGTGTAAAGGAAAGAATTATGCACAAGTAATTTTTNTGTTTTGTTTTTGTTTGGTTTGGTTTTTGTTTTTTTTTCTTTTTATTGCTTAGTGATATTTTTCCCTATTCGAGGTTAAGTAGTCTAAGGCATAATACAAACTAACTTCCACTGATGTAAAATATGACCTTTAAGACACTCTAGGATGGAGAAATTGAGCTGTCCAAGGGACCAGCTCCAGTTCCCCTCTGGCATGGCAACAGGTGGTCTCTGCTGGAGGGCATGCACTGCTTGGGGAACACTCACAACTTACAATATCAGCTGCAGAGCAGGTATGAAACCTGTCACTCTCTTCTTACCTGTTGTTGAAAAATCACATTACAAGGAAAGATTTTTATTCCAGGAAATCTTTCAGGGTAAACTGCTGATTCACAAGAATAAAACAGCTCCAGAGAAGGATGGACACCTGTTCTGTTGTTCTGAAGCTCCATAATACACTAAGTGACCTACATTTGGCCTTGGCATCCTTTCTTGCCTACTAATATTCCTCTGGGTCTATAAAATGTCAGTTAAAAGGCTGATAAAGATCTCAATTTCCACCTATTTTTCTTTTACTATTCTCTTCAGATAGATGCTCTCACTTTTTCTCTTCAAAAAGCTGAAATAGTTACATCACATTGTGCTGGTTTAGGTGAAATCTCGAGGAAAAAACTACACATGTACATACATCCAAAAATACACATGTTGGGACAGGGTTACTGCAGCTTCTCTCTGACCCCTTCAGCTCACTTGGCAGCCTGTACCTCAGCTTTCATCAAAACCTTTCACTGGTTGAGGCCTTAAGTTTTAAGTTTTTTTTTTCTGTTCTGCTTTAGTGTGTAGCTTTTAGCTTCATATTAAGTGTTACTAAGTTCTCTTTACAGGGTAGTGAGACACAACAATTCTCTCCAGCTCAAGACTCAACGACCATCATTCTGAACCTCAGGCCCAAAAGCACAAACAACGAGAAAAAGAGGAGGGCAAGCAAGGAGGATGAAACTTCATAATTCCAAGTTATTAATTGGACAGTTAACCTCAATATGCAAGTGCACCACAACTTATAAAAGTGTGAAACCCCGTGACCAAAGCCCCTTTTCTGTGTCCATCTTGAGGCCCATGCTGGCAGGGCTGCAGCCAGGCTCTTGTATTGCCAGGGTGTGGCCTTTGAAGGCCTGTCAATAAATCCCTACTTTATTTCTCTCATTTTGTCTGGCCTCTGTTCCAGGTCAAACTGATAAGGCATCATGGTCACTCTGCTCAAATTCAATTCTTTCAAATTGAGATGCTGGAACAGCTTTGTATCTTAGATGACAGGAATCTGAGGCTCAATTTCAATCAATCTTGTGTTGTATCTGGAATAAATGTGACATCTGACATACTTCATATATTGGACTTCTGATGTGTATGATTACAAAAACAGTACAATTACATGCACTGTATCCAAAGAGAGATTACCTTCAAGATACATCAAGTACTTGTGATATTAGATATTTAACAGATCATCAGTCATTCAGATAATTTCACAAACAATGATTATGGAGTAGAAACTGGTAAGCTTCTGCAGGCTCTCAATCTAAACAGCTGGACTGTGTCCCTGGAAGTTTTTAAAAAGTCATGTAGATGGCACTCGGGGACACAGTTTAGCAGTGAAGTTGCCAGTGCTGGATTAAGGGACGGACTTGATGATCTCAGAGGGCTTTTACAACCTGAATAATTCTACACTGATATTTTGAAAACAATAAGTATCTATTGTTAGTATTTTTAGCATATAAGAACCACTATGTGGTTCTTATATAAGACAGTGAAAGGTGATATTTCAGAATCATGGGGATACAAAGTGTACTTCATAAAACTATATACACTCCAAACAGAAAAATTAGAAAAGTTAAAAGTTGTTAAATCAAGAGTTAAAAAGCCCCCCAGAACTAAGGCTGCAACACATTCATTTTGTGATGCTGGTCCAATGGCTTAAGCAGTTTCCCAACTGCCTGGATGCTTTTTCCTTGCTGGATACTGGACTTGAGAACCTCTGCTGCTGTGCAGATAGCTAAAAATGCATGCAGAAAGCCTGTATACAAGATGAAGACAGACATCAGCTTCTTTCTGAGATGTTCTATCTCCTGGGCACTGTTGGAATATTTTCCACACCAGGACACTTCCAAAATTAGTTTGCTCTATCTGAAAAAAAAATTTGTAATAGGGCAATGGAGTCCAATGAAATGGAAAGGTCTTCTGTGCCAGGCACCATGACCGGTGGGAGCTATGTCCCCAGCCTGAGCTCTCATGTCAGGTGACGGGGTGCAGACTGCTCCCCTGCACCTCACGGTCAGCATGGGGAGGGGAGGCAGTCTCACTTCTTGCCTCAAAAACTGCTTCCCACGTGGAGGGCTAAGATTTTGGAAGGATGGCATGTGGAAGCAACTGGAATGACCATTGTTTGGTGTTTAAGGAAAACCAAAAGAAATAATAAAAAACCACCCACAGATGGTGTGCACATACATACTCCACAGCAGTTTGTCAGGATTTTAGCTGCAGATCCTATTCCTTATCTCCCTCCAAAACCGGGGATAAAGTAGGAGAAGCAAACAGCACATGCATATATTTATGATCAACTTTTAAAAAATTATCATGAACCTTAAGGGCACGACTCCATGCTTATGTATTTTCAGACAGCTTGTTTACTTATCAAGATATGCTGGCTCCCTTGGTGACATAAACCATACCAGTGCATAAATAAGTCATATACTCAAACTCGACAACTGCACAAATGCTTTCAACAAAACGCATTGCAAATACAAAGATGAGGAGTTTCTTTTGCACATTTTAATGTAAAGGTTTTAGTCTACAAAATATTTCTGTTAGGCTTAGCACCAACTGTGATGGGAGCTGCATGAAGGATCTGTTTCTCAGCCTGCTGGTGAAGTGTTAAGCAGGCAGAATCTTTCTTGGCATTGGAGACTCCTGATCTATCATGGACATCTTGGCTCTGTCACACACACAGGATCACAGCACAGAGAGCACAGTTGGTGCTGAAGACCAGATCTGCACACTGCATGCATTTCAGTTCTTTGGCTGTTGGCATTTATTGGCAGGACAGGGTCTGCTGCCTTGGGACTGCCTCTGGGCAGATCCCCCGGGCTCAGCACCCATTAGCAATCACAGCAGAGCAGACCTGCTCCTGAAAGCTCTCCCAGCTGCTTTTCCTCAAAATAAATCCAGCACGTGCACTGCAGGACTGGTCCCTGGCTCTGAGCAGGCCCTGAGGAAGCTGAGGATGAGTGGGAGAGCTTGACTCAGAAATGCACTACTGACCCAAATTAAGACAGCAATATGGAAACCTCGAGCAGGCTCCTGCTAAGAGGCGCATATCCAAGTTCCTCCACAGGGTGCATCTTTACCACTGTCCTGAGATGAAGGCAGGAAGATGCTTCAGGAGCAATGCTACAGAATTGATGTGTATCCACAAGGTAAATGCTACAGTTAGCCAGAAATTGTTCACACTGATTCAGTAAGATTTGCAAGGTGGCTTTAAAACAATTTAAACAAAACCTCCAGCCACTGGCAAAGCAAATGAGCCTTCATGTGGAAGCTACTTCTTTCTTTTCCAAGAGGCAACAGTTGCAAGGCCTGGCATTAGGTCACAAAGTTGGGTTTAAGATGAAGCACTATGGGAAGGTAAGGATCACTGGCAGCTCTGCTGCCTTCTTTTTGGTCAGCACCTCTGAAAATCACCGCAGGCAAGGATGCCAATGCTCACCTTCAGGCAGCCAACCTGAAAAATCCTCCAAGAGGTTTCTGTGTATTCATTTTTATTCCTTTAATAACTTGCTTCGACACTGCTGTCAAGGACCTCTTCGTTACAGAAAGAATTGGACAAAGCAGCAGAACAGCTGCAAATTAACAGCACTGAGAATGCAAACTGCAGTAAGAGATTCTGATTACCAGCAAAGGAAAACAATCCCCCAAGATGCATTTTAGATCAGAAAGCACCCTGAAAACAAATTATTAGGAGAAAGAGGAGAAATGTCAGCAATATTTTAAAATAGGACTATGCTGAGCATCAAGCACTACAAAAAGGGTAGTTACTAGCTCTATATTAAGAACATCTAAAGAAAAACCAAAAGACCATTAACTAAAACCGAAACCTATTTCCATCATGATTAAAATCATCATAGAATCAATCTAGAAGAAGGCTTTAACCCTTCTTGCCACTTTTTTGTGTAAGGCATGAAATCTTAAAAAGTTGTGCTGAGGTTAGAGAAAGAAAAACAGATTCAGTAAGTATCCAAATCTGGTCCAAAAAGCTTCGCTTATGGTGACCCCCAGATAGAGGAAGACATTTCACTGCACAATGTTGTTCCTAATGACTGGTAGCACCTGATGAGAGCTGACATCTGCCCAGAGACATCAGTCAAGAAGATCTGAACCTGAATCTAAGATGAGAGAATAACAAGCCGCAGATGACGGCAGCTTCTGTGGTGGTTCCAGAGATACCAGTGCCTCCAGCACCACCTAACTCCAGCTGGAATCTCTGCACCTGCTTCCCAGTGGATGCCATCCACCCTAGCATCACCAGGATGTTGGGAATGGATTACTTTGGTTTTCCCATTTGTAAAAAAGGTTCCTTGGTACCCTAAGACACTGCAGTGAATAATTCATTAGCATCTGGACACTACTTGGAAGTAGCACTTTGTAGATGAGTGCCAAATATATCCAAGTATGCTTAACGAATGCTCTCAATTCTCCTTTCATGGCACTTAGTGACATCTGCACTTCAAACCACTCCCAAGCCCACAGCGTTTGAAAGTATCACTAACTGCAGGACTAATCTCGAAAGGTAACACTGTGTCACACTCATCAATGTGTGTTATTATTCTCATAATAACATTAAGCATTTTTGGTCACACCAAATATTCATTTAGCATCTCCTCAAGAATACAACACTGGATAGGGACTGAAATTAAAAAACGCACTCATCACGCGACAAGTGATTTATTTCTGTACTTAAATACCGTATTGATTACTTCTGATTTCCAGCTTAGTCAGCACCTTTAAAAAAAAATTGAATAACAAACTTGTTTTTTATTTAAAAGGATTCTCTTCTCTGGACACTATTATCAGGCCTGTAATCTAAAAAGGAAAGATCCTGTCAAAATATGCCCATTTTAAGTGCTTAGGAAAATAAAAAATCCAGCATGAATAGAATAAAACATTCCAAAATCCTAATTGCAGAAGTTATTTTTAGCTGTAAAGGTACTTAAGTGAAATATTTACAATGCATGACATTTTCACAGTGATAAAAGATGTTCATTATTTTTGCCATTATGTTACTTGAACTCATTCATTTCTTAGGAATTAGCTTAAAACTGTTAATATTATTCATTCTTACTTCATCACTCATAGTCAGAACATAGAATACAAAGACATTTGTCTGTAAATTGCCATCTCATGTAATGATTTTTTTAAAAATCAAGTTTGTCTGCACTTTTAATTCTAGTGGTAAGATACAATGCCAGCTGCTAACAACAACAGTGAGTCACAACGGTGTTTGAATCTTGCATTCCAAGGATAGCCCTTCTCTATGTTTTAAATCCTCCAGTAGTTCAGAAGCATCTCTAATACCACCCCCATGCCCTGCAGAGCTGGACAGGACAGCCAGGGAGCTCCCATCAGCACCCAATTCTGAGCTACTGTTGGGAGCTTTCTTCCTCCTGGGTTCCCTAAGTTGTGAAATGCAGGTCCTGGATTTTTCAGTCCTGTGGAGAGTTTGGCCTGTTCCCACAGGTCACAAGGATCCACTACGTGAACACAGACTAGACATTTCCATAGGTTTAGCAAAGTGATTTGACCACCAGCACCCAAACCAGATCCTGCAGCACAGGTTCTGATCCACTTTAAGTGAATGTGAAGTCTGGATGGCTGTGAAAAATCATACCATCACTGTCTGTGACAAAAGCTTAGAGGTGGAGTCTCATTTCACTGGGTTGTTCATTCTCAAATTATATGAGGGTACTTAATCCAGGCAACTTTTCAAACAATTTAGATACACAATTTGCCATAAAACTGCTCATGCTTCTGTTGCAATTTTGCATATAAATTGGAAAATTGCATTTACAAATAAGCAATTGAGTAAACTGCAGAAAGATGTGAAGGTGCTAGTTGTTCTTATTACCTTCAAAGCAATATAGCATTTTTGTCATTAACACAGAAATTATCTTTTGTGTGACTTCAGTGTAGCCAAATGTTTTTGATTAGCAGCAGAACAAGTGGAACATTTATACCATCATATATGGCTCATCTAACTGTCATACATCTCTGATTAGATTAATTCTGCTAAGATTAGTCTCTGCATGAACCACACAGCTGTACTTCAGCATGTATCTCACACCATTCTCTTGTGCATTTCTACAACTGCAGGGAGAACTTTTATATTACTTTCCCAAATACAATAACCTTCAACACTAGCTGTTCAGCAAGAAGCAGAAAGAGCAAAAAAGTTCAAGTCCAGAGAGATTAGTTTTATTGCATCCTAACCTTTGAGACAATGAATTTTGAGGATGTTATGAAATATGTAAGGTGTTTTTCAAAAAAGTATTTTTGAGCAACAGAGAATAGTGCTAAAGCCCTTCTCCATGATGCTATTTAATAAAAAAGCCAACTGCAGCACAGGGGTGAGCACAAACACAATGGCAGCAGCAGCAGCAGTCATTGGGGAACCTCTGGAGTGCAGCAGAGTCTATTACCAAGTTATTTCATTAAGAGATAGAGGGAGGCACCTACCTCTCTTTGCCTTTTCCAGTGAAAACAGGCCAGAACTCACTCTGGTGGCATTTGCAAACGCATGACATGCCTAAAAGGACCAGTTTTATATCCAATGGGAAACTGACTATAAAGATTACACAGTTCAGTGTAAATCATCATCTTACCTGCCACAAATGCAAGTGTAGGAGGTGTGGCGCATGCCACCTCGAGTGTAGCAGTAGTGCTGGAACAGGCTGCAATGAAACAAAGGTGATAATTAATGATTTATGCAAAATCACCCCAAGACAGAGAAAAAAAAGTCCTGCTTGAGTAGAGCTGTGTTGGTGTAAATCCCCAGCTGCTCAACAAGGCTCTCTGCCCGTTTCTGCTCAGCTGAACACTCCAATTGCCCCACATCCAAAGCTCACCCACCCTGCAGGCGATTTCCACAAAGCCATCAAGCAACTCTGCAGCAGAGAAGAGGGGCTCAAGTGCAGCTCAGTGACCTCAAATGGCAATTGCTTTCCTTATAGCTCAATATTGAAAGGTAAATTACTCTTGGCAAAAGAGAGTTCATCTGACCATAGACAAACAGGATGGTAACAGTTAAAATGTTGAAGCTGGTAAAGCTGGCCAAACTCTCTCAAGCAGCATTGAGAAAACCACTGCATTACTGCATTTCAGTACACAATCACATCCATGATCCTTCTTTTCAGTCCTGCTGCCTGCAATCTATATAATGCAGTTTCAGGAAAAGTGAAGTCCAACCAGCCCTTCACAGAGGAAGGAGTTTTCCAGACTGGTCAAAGCTCCTCAAAATAATTTCAGCAGAAGCCCTCCCATTTTTACCACCTCACAGACACCTTCTGCTGGAAGCTGAACTAAATATCCCCAAAGCCTGATTTGCATCTGACTATGCTGTTCACCGTTCTCTCCACACAAGCCAGCAGAACTCTCACTTCACATAAAATAGGTACTTTCTGCATCACAGTCCAGGCTGGAATGGACAGTCTCATGTTTTCTTGTCTGTAGCACAACAGACACTGAGAAAACATAAGACTTACTCAATTTCTGATTGTGGTATCTAAATACCTCTATGATCTTTCCCTGTCCAAACATGGGACAAAAAAAAAATTAACAGAGACTCAACTCCAAGAGCAAGAAGACCAGGTGGTAACATGAGGCTGAGTCTCCTGCAGCCTGTAAAGGACAGTACAACACAGCTTTGTTTGCTTTTGTGTGCCTGGGATAGGGAAGGAAGGGAGAGCAGCCCGTCCTCTCCTACAGAACTCTTTCACTGCCATCCTGCTGGAGGAGCTGTTTGGCCTTCAAAAACATTACAATATTTTCATCTTCACTGTCAAAGTCCCCTTCACATGAGGGCAGATGTGCCCAAAGCACAATTAATAGAGGATTAGGTGCTTTACAAGCTAAGCACATATCACGGATCCTTTTATTCTTTTTGAAATATGCTCTAGTTACAATCCAATTCCCTGTAATACTGAATGAATTCCAAAACCTCATTTCTTGTAATACTGAAATGATTTCATTAACATAGAGTGATAATGGTGCTATTCAAAGAACAGAGATGTTGTGATTTTGTCCTTCTTCAGCAGCAAGCCACAGAATATAATTCCAATTCAAAGGATATTAAAGACATTACATGCTTGTAAATCTAAACTGGATTTTAAAATTACACAAAATTACAGTATTTAAAGAGAAACAAATGAAAACATACAAATTAATCACATATGAAAAAAGAAAAGCCTCCATTTAGAGATTTGGTAGAGGGACATCCTGTTTAGAAGATCTCTTCTCTGCTCAAAATACCGAGGTGGTTTACAAGGCAGGAAACACTAAGTTTGTTTTGGCCCATAAATGAATAATGGCAATGAGTACATCAAATGCCAGGGAAGCTAAGGAGAAACTCTGACATGGTGAGAACACAGTAGAGATATCACTAAATTGAGATAATAAAATTTACCACCTAAACTGGTTTAGACATTTTTTCACTGAAATGGACATTTCATATGGAAGCATTAGATTGCAGGCAAGGTTTACTCTGTAAGACATTACACTATACACAAACATTTTGCACAATAATTATACTATTATACATGTATAGTTACATTTTAGGAAGCAACCTTTAGTGTATTTTATAGACTCTTCACCTTAAATGATTGAATAATGTCCTCTAGCCAGCAACTTCCAGTAACCTTATCAAGAGCTTAAAAATGAAATAATGAAAGCTGTAAACATCTTTCCATCATCAGTGATGCAGGATAGCAGGGTTAATTTTTCCATATAACAACTGATCACATATTCATATGAATATTCATATTCACATTCATATTCACACATATTCATATGAAACTATGAAGCCAGTAATGGTAGTCACCTCTTGCAGTACTCCCCGACTAGCGGTAAAAAGCAATAAATTAATTAAGACATGCTTTGTGTAAGCCAGCTGTTGGCCTGAATTTTGTGTCTGTTTTCATCAAACATCATGGACTTCCTTTTAAGACTAAGAAAGAAGTGGCTATTTATGTGATTGAGCTGATGATGGTACAACCTTGCCAGGTGATGAGTTTCCTGCCAGTAAAACTACTCACATCAGTTTTTTGAATTTACTTTCTAAAGGTATGACTTCATGGAGTTGGAAAAAAATTCCAAAATTTCAATCAGAGACAGCCAATATCCTTGTATAACATGGCATAGATAAGCGAAGTACTGGATATCCCTTTGATGACAAAGGCTGGCTTTTCAATGCTGGAAAGTGTATGTGTAGAATTAGAGAAGGTGCCAAGACTTTGTAGGTAAAGTCCCAATTCCACTGAAGTTAATGCAGATTCTACCACACCGAGATTTCACTGTTGACACTCTGCAAGAATCTTTATCCATTAGAGCAACATGAAAGTATAAAGTCTGAAATAGTCAGATGGAATATAATTTAATCTGGCACTCTGCATACATTGCAAATATTTCATCCTGAACTTCTCCTGGTCTTTTTAAATGGAGGATACATGTGTTCAGTCATTTTTATGTTGGTGCTGGACGCTTTGTGCCAAGATTTTAATGCAAACAACACATGTACAGAAATGAAGGAGTTCTTTCTATTCTCCTTCTTGCATGGGTTTCAAAGCTTGCTGCATTGTTTTGTGCAGTATTTCTCCAGAGGGTGTGTGTATCACTTACCATGCAAGGATGGCCTCGGTGTACACAGATCTACCACTGGTACACTGGCTTGTTACATCTCACCCATCAAATGCAGACAACTTTGCTACAGCTACCATGGGCTGTGCATGGCTTTGGACACAATTTGTTTGTCGCTGTTGCTATGTAGAGGAATAGCCTGGGTTTGGTGCTCTTTTTTGCCAAAACCATCACTTTCTTTGACTGACAATATGCAGAGAATTAAGGTAGTTTTAAAAAACACACTGTTTCCACCAATTTAAAAAAAAGACATGTATTAGCCACCATAAACTCAAGTAAATCTGACATGACTGCACTTCCCCTCCTTGCAAATTTGCTGAGGCGCAATGTTATCCCCACTGCTCTGCTGAGTCTCAACTGTTACCAATAGATAAGGCTTTATAAAGGGAAGGCCTTTAACATGGCTTCAGCCTGTTACTCAGGCTAAGTAGAAGGGAACTATGGGAGAGTAACTCAGCTAGACTAGGGGTAGAGAGTCTAGAGAGAGGTGCTGCGTGACTGAAGCACGTCCACAACATGTCCACATCATGGTGCATGGTGGTTGGTTGACTTGGGCTTGTTGTGCCTCAAAACTATGTAAACTGATAACTGGCTAATTGCTTTAAAAGGCCGGGTTTTGGGCAATAAAGAGCATTCCTTTGGGCCTCCCTGGGGTCCACACATTGCTCATTATCACAACACTCAACTGCCTCACTGACTGTGCTGACTTCAGAGAACAAAACTCCCCTTTCAGAAATAATGGGTTATTCACCAGTAGAAGTAACAGAACAAGTATATACTTGGTATGTTTCAGATCCGATGGAGTACTGCATACATCCAAACAAATCACCAGAATGCTTAAAGAGCCTCAACTTCAAACCAGCCTAAAAAGCCATTAAAGTAAAACCTTCTATGAACAGTCTTTCTGACAAATTATCAAAATCACTCTTACAGTGATGTTTGTGTTTTATGGTCATCTTTGGTCCAGTTTCTACTGCTATCTAATGGACATTGACAATTACAATCGTGTGTGTGCAATGAATGGAAATTGCATCAAATAAGGTAGTTTAATGTCAATAGTTTTCCTAATTTAAGTGAATTTACAGAATAAAGTCACATAAAGCAGAAGGAATAGAACTATGTGTATTGATTGTTCTCACATGTTTTGTTTATTGTCAGGTCTTCCTCATCACTAGAATACAATATATCCATACACACTCATCAGTGTCATTTTTATTTCCCAAAAGAAGTACACAAATAATCTCTAATTTTAATTCTTATCATCAGCTCTTCTTGAGTTACGAGAAATATTTACAAGAAAGCAACATTTTCATTTCTCAGCTATTCACTCATGAAACCATGACAGTTCTCAATAAAAAGGTTCAAATTTTAAACTAAAATCCAATTGAGCATTTTGACCTGTATCTTACAAAACCCATAAGACATGCAATTACAAGAGTAATAAACATGGAAAAAAGAGATACAGAAGGATCTAAAAGTGGCAAGAATATCTGAGCAATTTCTGACCAAAAAAACTCTAAAACCTCACCAAGTTTCTATAACAGTGCCCAATACATTCCTCAGTGGCATCTTTTGATGGTCCCACACCCCTAGTAACTGCAGCAAAGTGCTGCAGAATGAGACACACACATCACTTTAGGCTGGAGAAACAACTACTCATCCCAAGGTTTCTGATGAGAGAGAGAGAGAAAACTACTGAATAATTGTGTTCATTGTTCCCAGATTCTGCATCAAGGATACCTGTGGATAGTGGTAGTTCAAGAACCAGACTTTTAGGTTGTGTATCAGAGAGATCTGCTGTCAATTTGCCCTGTGAAGCATACAAATACGAAGAGTTAAGGACACCTGTAGGTCAGTATCTCATTATGGTATTTACATTGAAAACATATATTTGAGAAAGTTGCCCCCTAATAAAAAGAAATCTTTAGCTACTTCAAAAACAGTGTTCTTTGAACACAGCCCTTGAGAGTTGCCTTGAAATGCAAGCAGGTGGGTTTGAACTGTAAATTGGAAACCACAGTAACAGTAGTTTCTTTTTTTCTTTTTTTTCCCCCTTTTTTGTTCTATTTTTTTGTTTCATGACTACAATTGGAAGATGTAGGTGAATATCTATTAGTTATCGGTGCACTGAGTTACTTCAGAATTACTAGAATGTGCCCTCATGCTTTTGTATGGTGTAAATATGAAGCGCAGCTGTGAGACAGGCTAAAATCCAAAGCCTTTTTAAAGAATTCACAGAAGGCCAAATATTTCAAAGCTGATCTCTCCATTTATACCAGGACTGAAAGCCATTATTTTGATCTTTCAGACACATAAAAATCTCCACATATGAAGCTCAAAATATATAAAGCTATAAAGCTCAAAATCCACAAAACTGTTGAGCCACAGAAAATATAATTTGCCCATGATGCCTAAAGCATTTATACTTAACATCAAACTAGACTGAAAGAAACATGCTCAGAGGAAAGACAAGGTGTCAGTAATATCCCATCGGCGAATACAGGAGCAAGGTGAGCAGTACTTCCTTTAATCCCACACTAGACACAGTGAGGTTCTTAAAAACAGAGCATTTTTCTTTGTTAACCTACTTACTCGGCTAATGTAATTAATTTTCCATGGGCAACTAGATGCTTAAAGGCTTAGCCTACCTAATCCTATTTTTATTTAGTTCACATCAGCACACTGCAGTACTGCAAAACATCTCTGAGGTTGTTCTAATACAAAAACAAAACAAAGCAAAGTCAGCACTTCATTGCAAAAGGATAAAATAGAGTGGAAAAGTGTAGGAGGAATAATTCAACTTACTATTAATGAACAAACAATGGATTACAAACTCTCGGCCAAACAAGAAAAATAGCACAATGAGAAGATGAGCAAACCTATTCTACACCTTGGAGACAACATACTTAATGATTTATGCCTGGAAATTGTTTAGAACAGAACTTGCAGATCCATGAACAAGAGGAAACAAAACCACTTCTATGCACTGACTTCTTAAACGAGCTGGTTACACTACTCCCCATGAAAACTTTAGATTCAAACCCCTGGCTGGGTTATTTTGCTACTGAAAGCTTACTATCAACCAGATATACTGAAAGGAACTATACTTCGAAGCGTCTCTACTTACAATTGTCTTAATTTGTATCATGCACAAGCAGAAATACTATGTGATTTTTTAAAAAAATGTTGATCCTTCTGAATTCTAACATCTAGATTCTGTTCTCATTTTTGCTGTGTTTTCTTTAAATAAGTTATTTTTCTTTATGTACAGCAAAATCTATGTAATAATAGAACCTTAGACGAGCCCAAAGTTATTTGAGTTTAGCAGGGATAGAAGTGTAACTTTGGCAAGCAGGTATGACACAGGAAACTGGCAGTACATTAATGTAAATATAGCAGGAACATTTATGAAGTAAGGAAGAACTGTGTAGAAGCAGCACAGAAGTAAGTGGACTCACTTCTGTAATAAATAATTCATACTGGGATTTCTAGGTGTGTTACTTCTCTGTACTACAATGGATCACAATCCAGAGCTCAGGGCAGGAACAGAGGGTAAGATTAACCTAAAATGCAGATATCTTTTAAGACACAAAACAACACAGATCAGAAGGAATACCATTCTTTCAGGAAGTGAAATCCATCCAGGTAAAGCCATTAATACTACCTGGAAACCAGAGACACATGAAACAGAAAATGCATAAATAATACAAAACTTAGCACTGGCACATACGTCATATATGATTTGCAACAACTGAAGGTAATTCATAATATCAGTTCAAGAACAGAGAGTTTAGGTGAGGGGTAATTGGCATTTTAATTGCATAATGCGGGATTATAAATTACCTGTCTTATGTAAAGAATAACTGAAGAGCTTATATGACATGAGCTGATAATTCATTTTTTTGTCTAAGCTACACAGATTGGTGAATTTAGAGAATCAGGAATTCCATTTTCCCCACACACAGAGACATCTCCTTTTTGTTTTTTTAATTTAATAGCTATTCCTTTTATCTATTCCACAGGAAGAAAATTTTCCCCCATCCATTTGCAAATCTAGAATTTTTGAATGATTTCTGAGTCAGAGAACATGACTCTGATACTGCAGTAGTTTAAGATTTCCTGTGGAATGATCTCCCCTTCTCCCTTCTCCACTCCAGACAGATTGACATAAGGTTTTTCTAACAGGACTGTTGGAGCTTAATCTAAATTTTTTTTTCAAGTATGAGGAAAGGGAAAGAGCTTTCAAAGATGTGATTTTAAACAAGTGCATATCGCCACTCTCACTTGATTTGTCTTTTATCTTACTCTACACTTGCGCCACATCTCTTTGACTCTGAAAATTCATCAAGTTATGCTTTTTCACAGAAGTTCAGCTAAGCCATTTCATTACCAATGTTCAAATGCAAACAACGATTAGGTAAGCCTACGACCTCCTACTCAGCTGCTGCTCTTCCAGAAGATTGGCAAGACCACAGAATGGGTACCCTAGAGGTAGGACAGTTACCAAGAATGCTTTCTAAATACCACCTTTCAATAAGTTAGTCTTTAAATTAACACCTAAAAAGTCTTCAAAATGTCTTCAGGTATAGTTGTCAGATTACTGTTTTCCTGAAACTCTGTAGGTTCTACTCAGAAAATTCATCTATCATCTGTCAGAATTGTTTGATTCATCTGCATAACACCCAGTTGATTGCAGATTTAAATATTTATGACTATTAAGCTACTGAAATCTTTAACTATCAATCCTGTTGAAATACAGTTAGTGTTTCATAGTAATTGAGCTGATTAAGATATTCATAATACAAAGGTTTAATGTTAGCTCTGACACACTCAAGGTCTACCCCACCTTCTGGTTTCTGGTAAGCAGAAGCTCAGAGGCAGGAGGTGTGTGCTCTGCCGGCTGCCAGCTCTGCCAGGGGCTGTTGCAGAGAGTACAAATAAGGAGTATCCACAACACTGCAGCAGGGCTCCAGCCAGGCCAGGAAGCCCGTTAGGTAAGGGACAGAAAAAGCCTGCCTAGAACAAGAGATGATTAACACTGGGATTCCAACTGTGATTAGACCAGCATAGGTAATGAAACTGAGCTGATGTGCATGACCATCCTGCTGCCTACAGAGCCACAGCCCCTGTGTGCCACAGCAGGGGAAGGGTCACTTCACTGCTCTCCAGCTGGGAGGTTCAGCACCGGCACCAGGAGCTTGCGGTTTGAAGGTGAGAACTTGTCCTTCTGTGCTGTGCTAAGCCCACATTCCGTGTACTCCTTCCTGCTCCAGCCTCTGCCAGTCTGGCTGTACTAACACAGAGGGCTCCTCCTGCTCTGCTCCTCTACAGCGATGAGGAGCTATAAACCCTTGAATAGAATTTGTTTTCATCCATTTTCTAGAGCAGAAGGAATCTCAAATAGTTTTCAATCTTTACTAAATACACAAATGAAAAATGGATCCCACTGCCACACTACAATGCAATGATCATTTAAAACAGTACCTGTTTTAATTCTTCACCTATTCCAAAGACCACTTGGAATCATATCCATTACTAACAAGGCAGAACAAAGTTCTGCACTGGCCTACATTTCATATTTAATTTGATATTATGGAAAGAGATGGCACAAATTTTTCTTAGACTCATTACTCCATTTCCAGTCCTAATAATTCTAGATCACAACTGGCACATTTTAAATTAAACTTTTTGCAGTTTAAACATATTTATCAACAGCTAATTAACGAGGTCTAAATCCTTTGATGACAGAATGATTAAACTACATTTTAGCTAATCCATCTTTAATTAAAATGCTGCCAGCAAACCGTTTCTGGATGTGTAAAAAGGACACGTTTATATATGCTCACTCTTTAACTATGCATTATATAAAGCAAATAATTAGAAGAACTCATGATTTCAATTATATTTTAATTACTGTTACATATAAAACATGCTTTAATAGATGTAATGCAACACATTTTCTTTCTTTACAACCCAGTAATCATTCCTATTGGGGTGACAACAAAATAAGAGTAAGTTTAATACATATGATAGTACAGGAATCTTTTTCTAGCTTTGAGCCAATTCTGTTTCTGTTTCTGCTTTGCAGCAGAAAGGTACTCAATTATCTCCAAGCCTAAAACACAGATGAACCCCTATAAATCCCTGTTAAAATTCTAAAAGGAGATTAGTAGTGACTGACCACAATAAAGAGAAATGCTCTATCCTTATTATTGCACCAGCATGTCTTTAAGTTTCTTCAGCTCAAAGCACAAGGCTATTAAAACCTACTCATTAGGAAAAAATAGAAGGTGACAACTAACCAATTTTCCTATTTAATTCCTTTCTAATTTTAGGAAACAACAAGAGCCAAGAAAGGCTTTAGTTACTGGAGGAGCCATTTTCATTTCTTTAGGGTATCCCCGTGCCTCCATCTGGGTGGGGAGGATGGTGCCATAGCTGAAGCCAGCTCCCCATCACCTGCATTAATGAGAGGCTGAGACTTATAAATGTGACAGTGATAAAAGTTTAACTGTTCTTTACTATGGCTAAGTCAGTTTTCAGTGCAAATCTCTTTCTAAAGCTGGTCAGGAACACTCAACATCCCATAGCAATTCAACCTTTAAAATTGCATGTTATTGCAATAGATTTTGTTCAGCCAAGACAAACGAAAATGTGATAAATTACGGTTTTTAAACATACTTGTAAGCTCTCCATGTTCCAAGTAGATGTACATCACTGTAAATTGTTTTACAGTGATCTGAACGTGACATGAGGAAACTCATAACTCTATAGAAGAGTCCTGTTTACCCACTATATTGTACTTAACAAATATTAAGGAAAGTATATTATATTATTTATTCTGACTCAGACATGTTCAAATTGAATTTTCATGTTTATTTTTACAGTTTGGATATATTAATGAAATTTCTAGTATTTCAGTTTATTTCAAGTTTTTTCTAAAAATACTTCACATTTAAAACACTGGGATAATTAAGATGTTTTCACCACAGGCACCTATCATGAAGTTGCTAAACATACACTGAAATAACCACTCAGCAAGACCTGAGCTGCTGCCTAATTTGATTTACATAAATCCTATCCTTTCATTTCCATTTTTGACTATTTCTGCTTATGAGCAAGCTCTTGGGGGCAGGGAATGTATTTTACTACCTTACAAAGTGCACTGTCCATTTATATTCTGATGAAATAATGAGAACGACAGCTTATTATGAAGAGTATCTGAGCTGTATCTCCTCGAAAGAACATATCTAGAAAGGTCATTTGGAATATCTAACTACTGATATCTAACAAGAACAAATGCTAATGTATCAACGAGCTTTATCAAGGTTTATCAAGAACACTCATTACTCTTTAAAAGACAGCAGTAAATCTGTCTGGAAGAGGAAACACATCTCAAAACTTATTATGACTGGTACCTGATTGCTGTTCCCCCCCCAGGAGCCTTGTAGTGCCAACAGAAGTGACAAGTAGACAACTAAAACTGCATCACCTCAAACCCCCTGTTCTCCCAACCATATTACTGGTTTTCCTGTCTCTCATGCTGCCTTGGCAGTATGAGACCAAGGACAAGTATGTCTAAGGACTGCACGTGCAGTAATATTAAACTAGAAGAAATATTCAAGAATAAATATTTTAGCTGTTAGAAGCACTGGGGAGGGACAGTAATAAGGCCAATACCAGAAATAGCAGTATGATACAAGCTAATCAGATATATATTGACAGCTTGTCTTACTTTCAATTTAAAGCACTGCTTCATTTAAATGCTAACTATAATAACTGCTTTTGTTTGAAGATGGCACTTTGGCCAGTAAGTGTTCTGATTTCCTTCTCAGTCTACAGTGACTGCCAGAGCAAGGACACAGCACGTAAATGCCATCTGTCACCTGAGAGGTGACTAACATCTCCTTGGTAAGGATATTTTCTTGGTGGAGGCTCATGCCAGACAATTTTACTTGCCAGAATTCAGAACCCTGCAAACCTGCCTGGATCTTCCACATGCTTTCTGAAGTAACACAGTGCATTGCTGCTTCCTCAGCACAGAACATGCAACTAAGTATAGAAAAGCTGGTTAAGTATTTCAGAATCTTCTAGCAAAGCCCACAACACTATCCAAACTTTCCTTAAAATTGCAATTACCCTGGTTCCAGAAGCCTTGAGTAAGATGGTGTGTTTGGGTGGGTCTGCTTCCAGATACTGTGTCATCAAAAAGAAAGTTTTCTTGGCTTGATAAATAACAGGTCAGAGGTGTCCTTCTCTAATCTTTCTGACCATGTTCCAAGGGTCCCAGTCACATAAAATGAGTGAATGGCTGCCCAGAGGACTGAACCATTTACCACAAATAACTTCTTTATGGAAGAATCAATTTTATAGTCTCCTGAATTTCAAACACTTGCCTCTTTCAATCCAGTGGAATTACTCTCTTGAGAGCCAAGCCTGAGATAGATGACTCCAAGGATCTACTCTTGGGGCTATGAAATATCCGTTGTAAAAATCTAGAGAGGACTTAAAAGTCTTTGCAAAAAACTCTTAATAAAGAAAAGATGTATCAACACGTTAACATTATATGGTGAAAAGTGTCCAGACTAATCTGTTGAGTCTCCAACAATCTCCTGTCCCAACACACCAGGAAGCTAAATTCAAGTAACACAGAAAGTGTTATCAAAAGACACCTGGAAACTCCCACATGCAAGGTTTTCTGCTCATGCGGGAAGAGTTTTGCAAAGCTGAGCTCATGAGAATAAAGCTTTAAAGACATATTAACTAATTTCAACTCCCAAGGAGACAATACGCAACTTGGAAAACAAATACCACTGCAAAACCTGGGGAACAAAATGAAATGCATTCAGGAGAGATGATTCCAAGAGCTCTTATGCTCTTGCAGTCTCAAGAAGAAATCCATAATACTGATTGTGATTCCCTTAGTCCATGTTGCAGAGTACAAATCATCATCTGGGTGAAAGTGAAGGGAAAGTACACCATTAACAGAACTTTCAACAATTCAAGCTGCCACGCAAGGCTTGACAAATCCATTTGCCTGCTTTTAATTGATACACAGAAAATTGCCTGACCTGGTGCTCATCAGTTTCTGCCAATCTACTGATCTTATTAGAAAGAATTAAAGCTGTAAGGATTGGAAAGATAGTATTAACCAACTGTAAGTGAGCCTAACATTTACTGCATGCCTAAAACACTGAAGGTGTTTCAGTTACACCACTCAAGGCAGAGCCTCCACTAGCAGCAAATAAAACAAGAATTCCAGTCCTTAGCTAACAACATAATGTCTAGAACTGTCACAAGAATGAAAGAACTTTTGTTCTGATGCTGCATGTCTACTTAAAGATTGAAACTGTTTATGTCAAAAAGTGAAACTGCATAGCAGAGCCCTGTCTGTGGGGAGGCATAGTCAAGCTCTTGCACCAAAATGACATAATCTGTTTTCTCTACATGGATTTGTTACCCACCAAATCTGGTTCCTTCTCCCTACAGGAATATGAAGGCACACAGAAAAACAGGGCAACATGCAGAGGCACCACTTGCAGGACCACATCTACCACATCTCCCAGATATAACCCCATAAACTCTTCTGTGCATCCTGCTGACGTTACTGGGGAAGAAATCACACCCCCAAAGATGATTGAAAAAGATCTACACAGTCACACTGCCTGAAAGCATGTCCCAGAGTCTAAAGCCACATTCAAGCAGAAGTGGACTGATCTACAGAAATTCTCAACACTTATTTCTTGCCATGTAAATCTCTGCAACAGGAATGTGAGGGCTCCAACAGGTCATCCAGGATGCCTTCAAGACATTAATACTGCCATGCATAAGAAGTCTAAAATATCTCTCGATTCAGCTGGCAATTATCTTTTTACTAGTACACTCTACCTTTCACCACTTCTGGAAGTGCCTACATGCAGAAGAGGTAAACATCTTTCACTGTATTTAGTAAACTTAGCAGATAGAAATATGGGCTTTATTTGCCATTCCTCACAAAGTGAGAACAGATGAGCTCAGTGCTGAAACCCCACTAACAGGCTATGGACGCAGTCACTCTTTGTCCTGGTTTGAAGGACAGGTGTCTGCTAAGGAAGGAAAGAGCCTCCCTTGGAATGGAAAATGTAAACCCTTTCCCTCTCAATTATTGCAATTCTGAAATTAAGGGGCTCACAGGCAAAGATATGGGGATAGGAATAACAGTTCTTTACTACTATTTATAATAAAGCAAACAAACAACTACTATGGCATTAACAACAAACAGAAGCAGGAACCCAGTGAGAGCCTGCTGGCCGGCAGGCACCTTCCTTTTCAGTGCAGTGATGGTCACAGCCGGCGGGGGCGCTGGCGGCACTCAGTGGGCAGTGCAGGGGGCACTGTAGCGCGAGCTCGGGGAGTGTGTGGTATGGCAGCTCGGCGGGACAGGGAGGGATGGAAGAGAAGTTCCACTTTCACAAACCCTCTGGGCAGGCAATCCCGATGGCCCAGCAGGACCCTCGGAAAAGCAGCAGGCTGGGATGGCAGGGTGTTGCGGCAGGCAGGGGGTGCAGAGGCTACAGCGCAGTGAAACCCAGAGCAGCACCGGAGCAGCAGCAGGGCAGGGCAGCGGCAGCCTGACTCCCAGGAGAGCAGGGAGAGGCGAGCTCAGGGATCCCGGGCACCCAAACGGATGGTGGTAGGTTCAGCAGCTGCTCTCACAAGCAGAGGCTCACCCAATCGGCAGAAGAAGCAGCTCTCGGCTGGGGTCCAGAGGCAGCCACGGACTCGTCTCCCCAAAAAGCACTTCTGAGCCTCCTCCTCTGAAGCCAAGTGCGAGAGAGCCCCAGCTGCTCTTGCGGGACTTTTCCTTTCTTCCAACCCCCCCAGTTCTCGAGATATCTTTGTCCTTCTGAGAGAAAAACTCTCAGAACTTCAAACAATGCCCTTTCCCCTGAGTTCAGCCACTTCTTTTGTTCTACTTAAGTACCCAGATAAACAGATGACCTTCTCCCTGGGGCGCAGTCAGTTCTTTTGTTCTTCTTAAGTATCCAGTCATTAGGGTTTCTTAGCAACTTATGGGCAAAAATTCCATAGGTGAAAAGGAACAAAAGGAAAGAAACCCAAACCCCAACACTCTTACCATCAGATTTGACAGGTCTCCACAAACACAAGGCAAAAAGATCTGGCTCATGCCCCGAGCACCAGACAGAGGACTAAGAGCAGGAGGGATGGTAAAAGACCAGGATTGTTGAAGACCATGGAACATCAGGGAGAAGTGAGGGCTGCTGAATTCTCTGAATTCAGGGTGGTTAGAAACTGCCCATTGGTTTGCTCAGACATTTGCATTTTTACACTTAAAGTTCCTCCTTAAAAAAGTCTTTGCCAAAACAATCTGGTTCTCCAGCTAAAAAGTGCTGATTCTGTAATCAGGTAGAATTCACCGTTTCCCTTGTTTATAATTTTTTCCCTTATTTATGCCCTTCAGTTTCTATTCAATTTCAACTGGCTTTACCATGAAACATACGGAGCCTTTTGTTTAAGTACCCAAGTAGCCCAAACAAACCTGAATGTTCCTTAAAGAATTGTCTGTATTTACCAGAATGGCTATTCTTGGATAATGCTGTGTGTAGACCCTCATATTGCTCAAGAAATAAGTGTTCCTTCCTATCATTTTCAAAATGGAGCTGACATTAGAAGACATTAGCTGTGACTTTCCACACAGACATCAGGCACAGAAGTAATACAGAAAGACATCTAAAAAACACTACCTTGGACTAGAGTCATTCCCCCTGAGGTAATTAAGCCTTTGTTCTAATGTATATACAAATATCTCATTAGCTGTTTCAGAGAGCCTACTACACAGAGGACATGTTTAGCTGTTTGCAAACTCTCACATCTAAATTATTTCCAGATCACAAGTGCAGTATTCTCTAGCTGTCATTTAAATTCTTTCTTCTTAAACTTATGACTTCTTTCTTGTTTATATTAAAAAAATGTTCTATTATAGGCTCAACTGATCAAATGATCCAGATCTTACTGCTCAATTCCCATCACTTTGATAACCTACTGACTTTCAAAGGTCTACACCTTCATGATTTATTGAGATCTAGAAATTTCTTCTGACATGTCAATACTGCCAGATTTAACATAATCTCCTCTGCAACCCCACTTGTGAAAAAAGAAGTGTTATAAAATGACCCGTTCCTGACAACCACTTCTGTCTGCCAGGCTTAAATCCACTGAAGGTGTACCTTATTAATATGGTTATACTGCTAATCCCCATGTTGTGTGATAGTAAGTCAAACGCACTGCTGAAGGCTAAATATATTGCAGCCATGGAATTAACTTTATCAACTAAATAAAAAATTATACCCTGGTTTCTTTAATAAGACATCCTTCATAACACCACATTAATTCAAATTAATTAAATACTTGTCCTTCACTACTGGAACTTCATATCCGCACTGTCATAGTTGCCAAATAAGCTTTTCTCATCATGAATTCAACCTGATATCACCCATAAAGCCAGTCTGCACCTACTGGTTTTGCTCCCTCTCCTCCTGCCCCAGCATAAATCTGAACCAGATGATCTGCTAAAATTTAAACCATGTTTTAGAATTTCTATACACATATGGATAGTAAAATATTTAGGACACAGTAACAGCCAACAATGTTCATTCATTTCCTCATGGAACAAATGTGCACAGTTTTTCACTTTTAATACTCACTGAAGTAGAAACAGAACTGCTAAAGGAAATTTGCCTGCATCATGGCTTCATTTAATAAAGTTAATAATTAAATTATATTTACATATACACATATATACATAAATATATATATACATATGTGTGTATGCAAGCATGTATAAAACCTGCATTTTTAAAAGTACTATTTATTTAACTACAGATGTCAGATGACTGACCAAATTCCACCAAATTCCTTTTTTGCTTCATTTTCGAGTTCAGTTGTTGGGAAGGATGAAAGTATGACAAGAAAGTCTCACGGATATGTATGCTTAGCAGAAAGATTTTCAAATGTAGATTCTGAAGAAGGAATAGAGATGGAAGCAAGGTTTGATATAGAATAAAGGAATTGCTGAGCCAGTCTTAATGGATAACCAAGGAGGCAAAGGGTATGTTAGTTAGAAGGGGTTTTTATGACTTAGAACAAAGGATAAACCCACCTCAAACAAGAAGATGTTTTTACCAAGCAGAAAAATAGAACAGGCAAACAAGTCAGCAAATGCTGTAAGTAGAAAAAAGGTCTCAGAATTTTCCACTGCAAGGAAACTGAAAAACAACTTCTAGCTTAAACTGTAATGTACTAACTTTTAGTGATTGGAGAATACTAACATGAATATGGTAATTATAGTAGTTGTGATAGGCTACAGATAAAAGTTAAGGTATAGATTGGTTCTACTGTGTTAAGATGCTCAGCAAAGAGAAGTATATAATGTATTGTAACCAAAACCAAAGGGTCTCCAGGCCTGCCTGCAGCTGGAGCTGACAGCTGTAGGCACAGGCTCTGTCGCCCACGACCCTGGACTGCTGTAACATCTCGGACTGAATAAACTGCATTTTGAAGAGCTGCCTGGAGTCCCACATCTCTCATTCAGGCTCTTACATTCAGTTACTTTTATTTGTCTTCAGTTATTCAGCAAAAACCAGTAACATCAATAATAAAATGTCAATTTTGATCTGCCTTCTAAGATGCAAGAGCTCTAGATAAATTTTCAGTAAGCAGACAGGGTGACTAGAACAGCTATTATTAACAGCTGTTAGACAGAGTGGCAGGACCAGAAGACAGCTCCCTAGATTTAGGCCGGATTAAGTGGACACTGTACTCAGACAGACCTTCAAGCACTGTAAATAACTTTAAAACTCTGCATTGTGGCTGTACTCTCTGCTGTCAGAATTGGTTATGGCACATCATGAGATGTTTTACAGCAAAGTGACAAGGACTTTGCTGAATTGCAAACTGTATATGGCTTATCATAATACATTAAAATTACTTAATACAGGTACTGGAGCAAAGGTCTACAAGAATGAGTACGGCAAAGAAGACTGGCACAGAACTAATCAGAAAATTGCTATAGCAGAGGAGAAAATACAGCAGCTTTGTTAGAAAGATCATTAGCTTTTAAATAACATTTTTTGCTTCTCCCCATGCTATCAAATAATTCTTTGGTGTCTTAGGTTACAGTGTAAGATGTAACCAGAAGTATGTATTCAACTAACATCTTCATAAACTGTTATAAACAGGTGGGGCAGTGTTCTTTATCTGTGGGTCTATCCATGACCCATCCCTGATAACTCCCTCCAGGGGGATATCTTTTACTAATGGTCCATCAAGTCTCACTGCATGACTGATAAAATTACATCATCCCATTGTGAGATGCTCCACCCAGGGGGAGGAACCAAGGATTCCTACTTGGATAAAATGTGAGGCTTGGAACACTATGAGCAGCATTACTGGATTCTCAGAGGACACGAGCTACATAACCACCACTGGAGCTTCAGGGGAAGACCAGACCCTTCTACAGGATCACTGCTTCAACAGAACCACATCTATCACTCCAAGAGGACTGCTGCCACCATTTAATTGAACTGCTACCACCAACCTGACCAACAGAGTGTCAGGTTGTATTCTGACGGTCAGTTTAAGCCAGTCTTTTCTGCTTTTATTATAATTTTCCTATTAAATTGTAGTTCTGACTTGGAATCTCCCGCTGGTTTGTTTTCAAACTAGTACATTTGGTTTTATGCCATCTGTATTTAAAATAGACTAGTCAAATAGAAATAACCTTTAATTGGGCAGATACCCAAGCTCCATAATATATAAATTGTTGGGGATAAATACCCAGTTTTCATGAGCCGAAGACAGGACATCAGCATTATTCATATTCAGAAAAGAATTGAATCAAGGTGTTTTGCAGCAGCTCCTGATCCAGTTTAACAAAAACACAGAGATCACGTTAGCATTTAACTGTCACCCTGTTTTTGAAAGCCTTCTGAAAAGTTTATATTCTCAAGCCAGATTTTCTCATGCACTTTACTAAAAACAATAGTTTTGTTTACATTCCTTCCTGGAGAAGGGAATGTGATGGACTGGGCACTTCACCAGTCTGCTTGAGAGGTGGGATTTCATCTTCCATTCCTCTCACACTTTGCAAACCCTATAAAATTGTGTATCCATAATAAATAGCTCTCCTTTTGGGGGCCTCGGCTCTTCTCTTAATTGTGGTGAATCTGTGTCCTTCTTTTGTGACCTGGTGCTGCAGGTACTACATTTAACTTTCTTTTTCCTTTCATTTCTAACATGTTTGCCAATATCCACGTCAAAAATTAAACCTAAACCCCATAAAATATAGAACAGAAAGACTCCAAACCCAAATAACCGAAAACAGCTACTGGTGAAGGACTTGAATCATCACAGAAATGTTGTCATTTCTTCTTTACCATTAATATGTTCAGGTCCCCATTATTGCTCTCTGAAGTTCCAGTTTTGTATTCCGCAGCACTGCAGCTTTGGAATTGAACAAACTATGACAAAATTACTTTTACTCAAGTATTTCGTGCTCTTATGTTAATTACCTCCACGAAATTCAAGAGAGACCACTTTATGCAGTATTCTCCTGCTCAGGAGCAGAGGCAGGACCAGTTCTTCGGAGGTTCTTCCTGCCTTTGCCTCTGAGCCACCCCACACTCACTGCACCAAACTGGTGCCCTGCATGCCAAACCAACAGTGCTGCTCACCAGTTGCTTTCCTGGGGTTCTAGGGAGGAAGCTGCCACAGAGATTGCACACACTTCTGCTGCTCCTTTTCAACAGGAGCAACTCTTCATGCCCATCTTGCATTATTAGTAAGGCTTTTAAATTAAGAATAGCCAAGAAGGTAAGAGGGTACTTTCAGAAAGCACTTCAGTATTGTGGAAATTTAAGTCCATATCCCCAAAATATTATAGACTAATTCCTACTCTATCCAAAATGATCCAGTTGGCCTTAAAAATCTAGCCTTTAAAACTTTTAAATCCTACTGAAAAGGTGATATGGAAGAGGAACTAGAACACTTTTCAAAATTGAAAATGAAGTCTTTCCTTACATTAACAGCAGCTCCTTTGATAATCTAAGCTGAAAGGAACCCAATATATTTTTCACTCTCTAGTCTTACTTTTAATACCCTGCTAGCTTGGATAACAAAAATAGATTAATCCATTTCACTTGCAGCTTCTTGTGCACCAGGTGAGTTCGTAAACCCCCAACACAGCCCAAGCCTGCCTTTGGGAAAACACAGCTGCTCCAGGCTCCTCCAGGTAAGTGAATGGAATTACTTCTACTGCTCTTCATTAGGGAAAATGGGAGAGGAGTGGCTTAGGGATAACATTCAACAATTGTGGTTACTCTCAGGGAAGAATGCAGATTTTAAATTTCTGTTTTTGAAAATCTAGTAATTGCAACTGGAAAGGAATGCCATTGTTATAATGCACACAATATGGAAATCAATTGCATTTCTCCAAACTATTTTGTTTACTTTCCCACCAAAATATCAATGCAATAAAAGCTCTTCAAACTGCTACAAGTCATCTTTACCAAGTTCAGGTAAGTATTTTTTTGATCACAGCTAGTGAGAACATGAACACAAAACAAGAGCATTGAGTGTGCCACATCCAGGCATTCCTCGGACACCTCCAGGGATGGGGGCTCCAAACCTCCCTGGGAAGCCCCTTCCAATGTCTGACCACCCTTTTCAGGATGAAATTCTCCCTGATGTCCAACCTGAACCTCCCCATGTGCAGCTTGAGGCTATTTCCTCTTGTTCTGTCTACCCTATGCTTTGTTGCCCCCACACCCACACAAAAGCAATCTTTAGCCTTGGACAAAATTGTACATTCTGGCAAATTTGTAATTAATTTACTAAGAACTCTCATATGCAACAAATATATTCCTTAAATAGGGAATACCACTGGACTTCACAGAAAATTAAGCTGATATAGTCTCCTAACTGAAAAAAGATGAAGTACACAATATTCTAAGAACTGTGTGTTTTTAATCAGAATATAGATAATTGTATAAACCATTTTACAGCTTCTGAGTTTGCTATCTACAACTCTTAAACTATTACCTTGCTATGAATCTTCTTTGAATAAAAAGGAGGAATAAACCAACAAGAAAGACAACAAATAACAAATTACCAACCTGATGAAACCCTAGTGGCTTCTCAAGCTCTCATAACTAAAATGCTATCCTTTTGCTTCTTATTTCCCACTCTTCTTTCCTAAAAACCCTGATAACATGAGGAATCTATTTTCATTTTTACAACTTCTTGATTTACTCTACACTGGATTTTTGCAGTAACAGTGAGGTCATATAAAATCTTATGTAAATTTTTTGTTGGGTAAAGATCGTATCTTTATTTACTTCTACTTGCTTTTATGTTTAGTAGCCTTTCAAGCATTCATCTTCCCTAATCCCTTTGGACCTCTGCACCTTTCACCAAGTCTCCTCACAATCCTGCACTCTGACTCAGAGCAGCACTTCGTCTCTCTAATCACTCTGAAAATCAAGACCTTTGAATGGGATCATAAATACTGAATTGATATTGCCTAGACTCAGAACTACACACCAAATACACGCTAAATCTTTGTGTGCTGCTGAGGGAAACAAATACCCCGCAATATGCAATGCCCACCTATATTTACTGATACTGGAATCTGGGATGTGCTGCTTGGTACTTCTTATTTCAGTGGTCCTCACCACTGTGCTGAGGGAACAGCCCAGTGTTCCCAGGCTGGAGATGGCACACAGACATCTTTTGCTGTGGACTGTGGTCATGTGAGACAAACCCTGGGGTCGGAGTGAAGCACTGAGGAATGGCCAGAGTCACTGGTGTTCTCCTCCTCACCTCTGCAGGAATGGATGCTTAATGGTTTCATCGTCCTCTGCCAGCTTTGCAGATAGATCAAGGGGGATAAGAGGGGAAGAATGGGTCTTACCAAGAAAAATTTTGACAAGTTCATGTGTCTTCTCTTCCCAAAACTGTGACTCAAGAATCTTTAGAGGCTGCTAATAACCTCAAAGAGCACTACTACTCAGTCTTTGAGAGAGATGTGTTTTATAGCTGTAACAACTCCTGAAGCTGCTAAAGTATATTTGATGTCGTGTTTCATCAGGACTTATTTAAAGCAATTTAAAATATTGTAGGGAGAGATATGCATGTGTGTGCACTTACATCCTCTTAAACCTGGAATATGTACAAATAATATTTAAAAAAATACATAGTACCTAACTAGAGTACTGAGTTTCATTCTTTCACTCATGCAGCTGGTTTCATTATATCACACCTTTCAGACATTCCATAATCTAGTAACTTTGTGAAAGAAAATGCATTTTGGAGGCTACCTAGTGCTATTTTAAAAGTAATGGTGTTCCTTTTCATGTCTTTCTGCCTAACTGGTATAAATCCTCATTAACAAATGCTTTGACATGCTCCTGTATCTGCAGAAAGCCCTCCTGAATCTCTCAGCACATTGCAATATTGAACAGAGCTCCATGTCAAGTACATAGATCTTGAGAACACTTTTGAGAAACTCATTTCTTTCAGAATTTAACCATTTGAAATGCACAGGTTTTCAGCTCTTAGGAGGCTTTAACTTCTCCCTGCAACAAGACACTGTCATTCCTTGATGGTTTTAGAAAGATAAAATATTCTATGGGAACAAGCAAAAGACCAGACTGATAACAAGCAAAATTCTGATATCTGGTATTTCTAATTTCTACTCTGATCTCAATTTTTTAAAGTTTCTCTACTTTATAAATAATATTTTTACCACACTCCTTTCACCACTATTTTCTGAACTCTCCTCTCCCAAGTTTATTACTGCCTGTTATAATCTGTCCACACTATTTTTATGAAACACATATCCCATATATATCAAATAGTGGGACAGATACTGTAAGACAATTTTCCTTGGTTTATTATATTGAATGTAGCTGAAGAGAGACTAAAAACGATTTAAAAGATACAAGTGAAGAGGAAGGAGGGAGGGAAGGAGGGAGGGAGGGAAGGAAGGAAGGAAGGAAGGAAGGAAGGAAGGAAGGAAGGAAGGAAGGAAGGAGCTTGCTGACTTGCTCTCTGGTGTAACTTAAACAGCAAAAATGCCAGTCAAGTATTTTCAAGCAATTTCAAAGAAAAAAATATATGAAAACAGATATGCTAAAAACAAAGTTGTAAGTTTAAATCAATGTCTAACCCCACTGTACGTCTGGAAATTAGAGAAGCTGTATTTTCAGCCACGATTCTTCAGTGCTGTGTGTGTATGGGAGTCTCACAGAGCTCTGCTCTCTGCTTCACACTGTCAGCTGTTGGAAAGACAAGCACAGACGGTACAGAATTTCCACGTCACCTTTTCTATACATCCCATTCAGAAAAAAACAGCATGCAGAACGCACGTAGAAAAAGCCATACTTTGAATTTTGAGCAATGTACATTCAGTCCAGTGTGCAGTATGATCTCACATTCTTCATTATAGAAGAATATCTTGCAAGACAACAGTTTGAAGTATTGGTTCAATGAAATGTCAGTCCTATCAACTCTACTGTTCTCCCAACAGCCACATCAGACCATTTTTTCACAGCAAGAGGTAGCATGAAAGTCTTAAAGCCAATGTGTTTTTCTGGGTCTTTTGTGTAAGATCAAGCCTGTATCAGAAAAAAGTAATACAGCTTCCCTCAATCCTTAACAGGTTTCTTTCCTTCTATTATTCCTTAAAGATGTTACTCAGCACAGACTGAAAGCTTATGTTGTTCACACTCAGACCAGTATTACCATGCAGGGTTTGTAGGTATATCTCAGACAGGCACTCTTCCAGGGAGTTTAACAGATACTTTGCTCTTACAATACAAATCAGAAAGACTAGTGGCTTTAAAAAAAAATTCTTGTTGGCAAAATGCTCTGTGAACGTTACTTTATCAAAACCATGTGCCAACTCACTGCACAAATAAATTGCAACCTCATAAAATTGTCAAAATTGTACCCCTTAGGAATAACAAAGCACTTTCTGCATTTTAAAGTGTTGCATATTTTGTTTCTACTTCATAAAGCATAATAGGCTACATGATTTGATTTATATTTTGGGGATCCAGTACATCTATTAGCTATGTAAAACACAGTATACCAAATATTTCACAGTTTACACTCTGAGTTTCAATTATTCCTGGCACTGAAATAATGAATTGGTGCAGGCAAGAAAGTACTGGGGGGGTAACAAAAACCAAAACCCAAACAAAAAAACCCCAACCAACAACACTATCCAGAGGGTGGTGGGGCACTGAAGAGGCTCCCCAGGGAGTGGTCACAGCCCCAGGGCTGCCAGAGCACCAGGAGTGTTTGGACAACGCTCCCAGGCACAGGGTGGGATTACTGAGGTGTCTGTGCAGGGCCAGGAGTTGGACTGGATGGTCCTGGTGTGCCCCTTCCAACTCAGCCTATTTTGTGAATAAAAAAGAATTGTCTGCTGGCTACTGCCAGTGTAAATCATTCCAGAGTAAAGCAAGAGCCAGACTGGGAAAACATTAAGAACCAAGTGACCAAAAAAAAAAAAATTAGCTACATAAAGAAATAGTAGCTTTCTAATACTGGAAACATTTTAATTCATTCTTATACCATCATTAACATTGAAATTAATATTCCTATGTGAGCTAAGAAAGACTATTTTATTGTGAATAAAACAAAATCAATTAATTTGAAAAATGAGGAGCAAATAAAGCTAGACAGATTGCTGCTAAGAATGAAAACTCTACCTCAGTTCAGAAGTTACCAGTTTTGGAAATGAAGATCATATATGCAAGTGAGAAGTCTTTTTTTTTTTTAATCACACACAAATCCTTGCCAAAAGTCCCTCTAGAAGTCTGTCACATGCAGTAAAAACCCCTGAATGGCATGTCAACATAGGAACACTGACAGCAATCTGTGCACAACAGGAGTCACACCTGTACATTTGAACAATTCTTTCAATTTTTCAGATGATGAAAACACAAGTTTTCTTGTGTTTCTTTTTTAATCGTAGATAAATTGTTCTGAGCAGTGGAAACAATTGCTCCAATACACGCATTAAAACTTTATGATCAGATTTGTTATATATGTTGAAGTTTTACTAGTGTACCACAAAAACCCTCCTGTGCATGGGAACAGCAAAGCCCCAGGCCCTCAAACAATAGCTCTGCCCCCCCCCGCCATAAAAATGACAAACTACATCTCCAGCTGCAGTACACCCAAACTCTGTTAACAGATTAGATTTAAAATTGAGCAATGCACCAAGGCAGCTATGAGTCTTTCAACTCAAGTGTCAACTTCAAACAAATTAATGGCTGAGCAATCTCAGCCACATGGTGTCTTGACAATTACAACCTGCAATTCTAAATCCAAATTCCAGTGTGAGACTATTGAGTAAGTTTTCTGAACTGTAGTAATTTGCTTGAGTAAAACAGATACTGCTGAATGTGGTTCTGCAAATTATCGCATCCACTTCACCATCCAATTCAGTAAAGAAAGACACACACTGGAGATGAAAGAAGAAGAGATCAGAGCAGGAATTTGATATACAAGAGCTGGAAGTTACAACACTCATGCAACCCTTGTCAAATTCCTCCAACTACACCCATCGTCACATAATCTACAGCTAAGACGAAACTGAATATTCTCCAAGAACCAGCATGATGTGAACTGTATCTCAGCTTGAAACTACAAAGGAATTGGCCAGTAGTTGAGATTTTTCACACTATCATCCATTTTCAGCACACAGTCTTGGAATTAGGGAAGACAAGTAAGCAACAGTAGCAATTAATGTTTGGCCCTTTCCTTTCCCTCAGAGATTTATTTTTTCTTTTCAAAGCTTTATAGATTAATTGCAAAGCTATGCTGTAAATCAAAAGGAAGCCACTACTCATTACTTAGAATTTTCTGGGCTCTTTACTGTGAAGCTATTTCTCTGCTGTTTGATCCAAAGGCCACTGGTAATGTCTACAAGTGCACTATCTGCCATGGCAGCTGAGATGCATTTTTTCCCAGATCCATTTTTAACAGCCTGATGAATTTCCACCTGCTTCCAGTTCTAAAGACAATCACCAAGGCATATGATCCATGGATTCAAAATACTTGCTCAGATTGAACAAAAAAGAAAAAAACACGTAGCCTAAGAGGGACTCAGAGTAAAAGAAAGTACGTGGTCTACCACTGTAGACCAACATGCCCAGCTGTGATTACCTACACTCCACCTGAAAAATAAGGGAAGTAATGCCTTTTTCTTCTTCAAGAAAAAGAAAATTTAGAAGTCCTGCTGCCACTGCAAAAGTTATCCCTCAGCAAGAAAAAATACGTTAAAGGACACAAGCATCCTGCTCACCTCTATCAGCTTCTAAGTTTCCTCCTGATGTATGAAAGATGGCAGAGAAAGTTTTATTTTCTGTGTTTTTTTAATCTCTGAAATAGACTAAGCCTCTTCTTTCTACTACTGCTAGATGACACTACTCAAACAATGCACTTCCATTTTCGAGTCCTTCAGCAAGCAATAGAGCACTCAGTCCTTCACTTTCTAGATAAAAGTGAATGCTTTAAGCCATGTTTTCATCACTACCAGCTTTGAGGAGCCCTGTCCCTCTTGTTTTAGTGCAGTGAACACAGCTCCAAATGGTAGGTCTCTGGCAGCAACCCAGCCTTGACTGCCCATGCCGTAGCAGCTACAGGAGGCACCTGCAGGAGCATGGGTGTATCTTGGGATCTGGGGGCCTGTGCTGAGAGCAATGCTGGATGCTAGCAGAAGGCTAATGAGCCCAGGTGGAAGCAGTGCAGGAAGACAAATGACACCTGATAACGATCTGGCATTTATCTGGAGTGACAATGGTGACATCTGTGATTTGCCATGATTTGTAGCTGGAAGCCAGGAGCCCTACACCCCATTCAGGTGTTGAGGATTAAGGCAAAGCCACCAGCAGACAGTCAAGATGAACGTGGTGCAAAGTGCTGGCTGGCAGGGGAACCCCGTGCTTCAGTTGGTCCCACTGGCACCTCAGAGCCCCTGTCAGCCCCTCTGGCCCAGCACAACCCTGTAACATGCAGCCTTTGGCTCAGCAGTCTCAAGTGAAATCCTTGAGTAGTCTTTTCCTACACATGCTTGATTTTTCCAAGCTGTCTTCAGAACCTCAAAGCAGTGGCAAAGGGCATAACCCTGCCCCTCCTCTGTCACGAGCAGGAGGGGAAAGTGGAGCAAGATTAAATGTATAGACTGAACTCTGAAGGAATGAATACACCTAGCAAGCAACAAAGTAATTTAGCTAAAAATAACCCACAGGGATCATGCCCACAGATGCAGGTACAGCCTGCAGAGCAGCAGTACATTCTGGTTAGATCAAGTCGGGTAACATGCCGGACGTCACAGAGCTCCACCCAAGATCAGGCCATGTGGCCTGGGCTACAGAATAGGGTTCATAAAAGGAGAGCAGTGCGTTTCCCCGTATTTTGGAAGGAATTTTTCAATGCTTGTCACAACAATCTGAAATAACATTCTGAACTGCTGAAAGGTCTCACAAAAACTTTTAAAATTACTTATACATGCTAAGCAAAACTGAACCAAAACTGAACTTCTAGGAAAAAAAAAAAAGAAAAACTTACTAAATTTCACTGGAAGTTCTACACAATAACTAAAAGATATCACTTTTGTGTCTACTCACACAAATGAATCTGCAGCCTTTAAAAAGCAAAAAACTTATTGATTTTTTCTTGCAAGGTCCTCTCTTCATGTCTCAAAACCAGAAGTTCTTGACTTAATGCTGCCTGAGGCTATTTTGAGTATCATCAATATTTCATATTTGGAAAAGTACCAAACAATGTGATAAATACAAATCACTAACTGAGAAAAAAACCATACCAATAAAGGTGACTCATCCTGTCCCAGGGTTGGTATATTTGGGATCCATTTGTCTTCACGTCTCACCACAGTATTATGGTGAGTGAATGGTGCTCTTGACTCAAACTTCAGCCACAAGGCTGCACAGCATTCCTTTTTGCATCTCACAACTAGTGTCATTTTGCAAAAGTCTTTGAACACATGATGCAAATTCTATCCATTTTATTAAAGTTCTGTCACAGTTAATGACCAGACTGTATCCAGCACCAACATACATGAGAAAATAGCAAAGGGGCAGGAAATCTGCTGGGTTTGGATCTGTTACTTAGGTAATAGAAAAATATTATTTTAATTTCTGCCAGGAATAATGGACACGCTTTGATTTGGTAAATCTTAAACAAACACTAGAATTAAGGAAGCAGAAATGCACACCCACGTTGCACCTCCTCCAAAGGATGTGTGTTTCCCCAAAGGCAAGATCAGCTCCCACTCCCCACCAGTTACGTAGAGGCTGAGGATGAACACACTGCTGCTGCTCACCGAAACGTGTCCCTGGGCTGCAGCTGAGAATCAGATCCAGCCGTGTTCCTAAGCAACCCCACACTCCCTCCGCACTCTCCCCCCTGCTGCCACTGCTAGACAAGAGGGTTTAATCATCGATTCACTCTGCATCCAACATGCACGCATCCCATCAGGAGAGGCTTGGGCACAGCACCGCATTAAGCAGCATCAGGCAGCTTCAGCCCTGCTTTTCTCTTTGCCAAGGCATGCAGACTGCAACTAAAAGATAGCACTTTTACCTTTCAGTTGTTTGTAAAGAACAGCTTTTAAAAAAATACTGGCTCAAACATAAAATAATGCAAATACAAGCTAAAAATTTTTATTCTTGCCAGCAGGTATGAAAACATGCTGTTAGAGGTACTGAGGGTTAAACTTTTTTTTGACATTTATAAGATTCAGTGCTGGAAAAAAATCTCAGCAAAGAATAATTGCTCCCACAGGGACCAATCCACTGGTCACAGTTTTTTGCGCTTGATGGCAACAGGGCCTTGACTGAGATTTTCTATAAGACCCAGATTTAAGCTTGCAGCATAATCACAATGTTTGCCCTAGCTCCAGAAGCTGAGCTAAAGCACCACTTCTATAGTGTAATTATTCCACATATGTTCCAAAAACCCATGGGGAAATTTTATTATTCAGAAGAATAAATAGGGTAAAAATAAATGGTTTTTAATTTTAGCCAATTTTTAAACTCCTTATGAATTTTCATTTTTCTTATGCAAGTTTAAGTCCATGGGAGAAAGGATTTGCCTTGAAGAAATAATTAAACTTTCATCTTCAGTTACGCTTCTTAGCAAATACACAGCCACACACAGAGCACACAATGCCTAAGTGCTGTTCAGTGACAGAGTGCCAACATAATCACTAATGCCTCATAATCTTCCTTTCAGTTTCAAATTGAATATTTGAAGTTTAAACTTGTGTTCAACAACTCAGAGCAAGCAGAAATGCAGTAAGGGCTTAGGTTAAAAGGGCTTTGGTGTACCAGCATAGAGCTTAATTTGCCCTCAATAGATTTTTGAATAGTTGAACTATTCTGAGAGAAAAAGGCAGTAATTTGTCATTTGAGATGTGCAAACCTACTACCTTAAGGATAATAAAAGATTATAGCACTCAATTTATGATGACAATGTCTGGACCAAATTTAGTCAGGTGCAGAAGTCAGAATTTTTAAGGGAAGGGAAGCTGAGGAAGCAGGTTCAGGAAGATCCAGACACACTTTGCAACTAAGTCTACCATGACACCTTCTCCAATTCCTGGGAACATTTCAACATTCCTTTCTTTATGCAGGGACCAAACAAATGACCACACAGGTGCTCTGTAGGCAGGTCACAAAATCTGCACATCCCCTCACTGGTAAACACCTTGCACCCTGTTCACAGGGTCTCCCTGATCCATTCACTGCCCTCATGCCACACCCCTCTGGACAAATGCTACTCCTTTTGCCTGGAGCTCAGGCTGTTTTCCAGCACCTGAGCTGGCTGAAGGAAAGGGCAGAAGAACCAATCACCAACAGTGGAAATCAGAGATTAATGCAGAATGAGGCACTGAAATAGGATTAATTTTCAGTTGTTATTCTAAACTGCACTTGGGACCCAAATCAAGCTGCAGGGACCTATCACAGGTGATAAAATCATTACATCGATCCCAAGTATTAGAGCCAATATGAAAATGAAGCACAAAGTAAAACAGAAAATTACCAGAAAGAATTTATACCATCTGCCCAAGAACTCCTTAGCAGAGTAACAGAGGCCTCCTTGCCCCACCAGTCCCTAATAACCAACAAGCTCACCCGATCCAAACGAATTCTAGACACCCTCCGAGGCCTTATGGACACAAGTCTCTGATCTGCAGCAGCAGCAATAGAAACAGCACTGGCCAGGACCTTTCTCAGTTTAATGGTTTCTTGTCATTCAATACCCACGTCCCTCGCACAAAGACAGAATTTCCAATGAAAAGCAGATGATTCCTCCCTCAGCATAAACATCTCCCCAAATCTTGCAGGATTGGGAAGCCAGTTCCTGAATGCCATTGCAATTAACAAACCAAACAACTTATTAGAACACACGTTCTTCTTCTCTTCCTCAAACACACAAGAAAGAAAAACACCCAAAAACTGGAGAGTTGACCCAATGTAATGTATTACATCCAGCATCAAACCTTCCATTACAGAGAAAATCTAGAGGTTACAAAGGCAAAAGGCTATTAATAAATCACGTGTAACATCCTAAATTTCACACAGTCCTAGCACTTAAACTTACAGTTACACTGTGCACCCAAACAACTCCACACAATTTTTGCTAACCAGGGACAGAAGAATGCTCTCTGCCACTCAGTTCCGACCAAGAGGACATAGCAGGGTCATTCTGAAATAAGAAGAAGGAGGAATCCAGTCCAATACTCCTAAAGGATATGGCACTTTACAAGAAGTTTGTGCCAAGTGAGAAGTGATAGCAACTGTAACTTACACTAATGGATTATTTTATGGACCCTTCACATATCTCATTAGTTCTTTTACATATACAGGTTTCAATAGATGAATTGGGAGACCCAGAGTCAGTTGACAGCAAGGCTCTTTGTAGCTCTCACTTGCTAAGACTGCCTGAAGGTTCAATTTGATTTTAGCAGAAACATCACCTCTGCTGTCTAATATAATTCAGATTCCTCTCCAAGTCCTAGCATTTTCCAAGTTTTCTGCCTGCCTACCAGAGGAGGTGTCCTGCCAGACCTGTTATTTGTGAACAAAGGACGAGTGGTCAGTGAGTGGTGGTCAGTGACCATCCTGGTCAGAGTGACCACAAAATGTTAGTATTTTCTATAATGGGTGAAGTAAGGAAGGACACCAGCAGAATTTCCACCTTGGACTTACAGCAGGCAGACTTTGGCCTGTTTAGGACACTGACTGACAAGAGTTCTTTGGGAGTCAGTCCTGAAGGACAAATGAGTCCAGAAGGCTGGATCTGCTTTAGAAAGGAACTGTTAAACATTCAAGAGCAGGCTGTCTCCATGTGTAGGAACACAGGTTGCTAGGGAGAAAGACCAGCCTAGTTAAACAGAGAACTTGGGCTGGAGATTAGGGGAAAAAAGAGAATCTATTATCTCTGGAAGAGTTGTCAGGTAACTTGGGAGGACTACAAAGACGACACTATGGGAAGATCAGAAGTGTCAAAGCCCAACTAGAAGTTCATTTGACCACTAGAGTTAATGACAACAAAAACGTTTCTATAAAAATCTTGGCAGCAAAAGGAGAGTCAAGAGTGTCTCCATCATTCTTGAATGCAAGAGGGTAGTGCAGTGACAGGGGATGAGGGAAAGGCAGAGGTACTGAATGCCTTCCTTGCCTCGGTCTTCAATATCAGGACAAGTCCTCAGGATACCCAGCTCCTAGAGCTGGAAGTTGGTGATGGGGAGATAAGTGAAGCCCTCATAATCCAGAAGGAGGTGTTTAGTGACCTACCCTGCCAGTCAGACACCCACACAAGTCTATGGGCCCTGATGGGATCCACCACAGAGTGGCAAAAGAACTGGCCAAACCACTCTCCATCCTCTACCAGCAGTCCTGGTTAACTGGAGAAGTTCCAGCTGACTAGAAATTAGCAAATATAACACCCATCTACAAGAAGGGTTGGAAGGCTGATCTGGGGAACTCCAGGCCTGTCAGTCTGACCTGTTCTGGGCAAAGTTATGGAGCACATCATCCTGCGTGCCATCACACGGCATGTGCAGGACAATCAGGGGATCAAGCCCAGCCAACATGGATTTATAAAAGGCAAATCCTGCTTGATCAACCTGATTTTCTTCTATGACAAAGTGACCACTTAGCAGACTATGGGAAGGCTGTGGATGTGTCTACCTAGACTTCAGTAAAGCACTTGACACTGTCTCCCACAACATTCTCTTGGAGAAACTGTCTGCTTGTGGCTTAGATGGGTAGAGACTGATGGGTAAAAACTGGCAGATAGCCATGCCCAGAGTTGTGGTGAATGAAGCTAAATCCAGCTGGGGCTGGTTGCTAGTGGTGTTCACCAGAGCTCAGTTTTGGGGCTGGTCCTGTTTAATGTCTTTATTGATGATTTGTGTGGGGGGATTGAGAGTACACTCAGTGAATTTGCAGACACCCAATTGGGTGGGAGTGTGGATCTGCTGGATGATGGGAAGGCTCTGCAGTGAGACCTGGACAGACTGGATCAATGGGCCAAGGACAAGGGCGTGAGGTTCCACAAGGCCAAGTGCCACATCCTGCAGGTCACCAGCCACCTCAGTATGAACCAAAGGGTGCCTAAGTGGGCGAGAGGCCAACAGACCTGGCCTGTATCAGCAACAGTGTGGGCAGCAGGACCAGGGCAGTGCCTGTCCCTCTGTGCTGGGCACTGGTGAGGCCACACCTCGACTGCTGTGTCCATTTCTGGAATGCTGTGTCCCTTGTGAAAAAGGACATTGAGGGGCTGGAGTGTGTCCAGAGAAGGGCAACAAGGCTCATGAAAAGTCTAGAAAACCTGTCCCATGAGGAGTAGCTGAGGGAGCTGGGTTTGTTCATTCTGGAAAAGAGGAGGCTCAGACCTCACTCTCTCCAACTCCCTGACAGGAGGGTGCAGTGAGCTGGGGCTGATCTCCTGCTGTGCTTACACNAGAAGGGCAACAAGGCTCATGAAAAGTCTAGAAAACCTGTCCCATGAGGAGTAGCTGAGGGAGCTGGGTTTGTTCATTCTGGAAAAGAGGAGGCTCAGACCTCACTCTCTCCAACTCCCTGACAGGAGGGTGCAGTGAGCTGGGGCTGATCTCCTGCTGTGCTTACACTGACAGGACAAGAGGAAACAGCCTCAAGCTGAGACAGGGAAACTCAGATTGGGTACCAGGAAAAAAAATTTCACTTTTTGGGTGGTGGAATAGTTTGCTTAGGAAGGAGGTAGAGCCACTGCCCCTGGAGGTGATAAAGAGGAATCTGGATTTGGCACTGAGAAATGGTTTAGTGGTGGTGGTGTTGGGTTGATGGCTGGCCTTGATCTTAAAGGCCTCTTCCAACCTTGACTCTACAATTACATATCATCCTGTAATGACAACCCTGATCTTGCATTTTTCAATACTGGTCATAATGCACACACTCAAAAAACTACCACCTGCAAAAAGAGTACACAAAGTCTGCACAGTTAATTCCCTAGACAGATAATGCAACAACAGAAAACCAAACAAAAATCAAACAAACAAAAGAGCCATCACAATAGACATTAGAAATGCTGCTTAATCAGCTGTAAGGTGTCACTTGCATGCTATGATGATGAGGATGCTCTAAGGACAAATTTGGAAAAGAATTTATGCTGTGGGCATGCCAGCAGCAAGGAACGAAATCTGCTCTTTTTCTTTTCATGTGTGTAAAATACGTTTAATTTTCAGGTCAGTTTCTGATGTGACATTAACATCAGAATTCTACCCATTTCCTTCAAAGTTGAGCTTCTGGTCTTTGATCATGATCACGAGCAATTTAATTTTATCAAAAGATGGCCAACAAACAAAAAGTTCTCATCACTTTACTTCATCAGTAATTAGCAAAATCATTGAGGTAAAGCTTACAATGCAGATAAAGCCTCACATACAGTAGAATCTTTCCTTTTGACTTGTCTGAACAAGCATGAACAAAATCCACATCAAATAATTTCAGCCTGCTGTCTTTTACAATGAGTTTCATTTAACATTTCCAATCTTAGCTTGTCATTAGCAATGTGAATTAGTTCACTATCTCAATACCACACTAGATTCAGTAAAAACTGAGATCCTTGCTAATTTGAGAAGAAAGCTTGTTCTTCCTTTAACATAGTAATAGTCGCTGCTGTGACTAATAGTAATAGTCACTGTGGAAAACATCCATAGAAATTAATAATGCTTGCAATTTTCAATCAGTTACAAAATTAAAATAAAAATGTTATTACTTTTTCATTTCAAAAAAAGATAATCAAAGGATAATTATGATTATCACATTTACTCTATTACTAACCCTGTGGGGACCTACAATGACCCAGCATTCAAAATTGGGTTATCTCTTGCTATGCCATGGGCCAAGTTCTGTATACACACACGTGGTGCACATCCTGCCACAGCTCTCCTTATGAGCATTGTAATTGTTCTTTGGTATCTCTGGGATGATAGAGGGGCTTATTTCAAATCTTTCACATGGTCCAGGTTCACAGGTTTTTTGTAGAAGGTAAAACCCAATTATGGGATTTCAATCACAAGTCACAAGAATGGCCTGTGCAATTAAATAGTATTCTTGCACCAGGAGGTGACTGAAAGACAGAACATCTGAGCTTCCCCCAGGATCTCCTTCAAGGGGAAAATGCTGAGAGGTTACTGGGAATATACTGAAACTGCTCTGCTCCCTCCCAGCAGCTAGTGGAGTCCTTCACCAACCACCATGAACATACTGACCAGCAGTTCAGGTATTTTGGGTCTCTAGAAGTTTCTAACTCCCACATTTCTCCTCTCAGCTGGGCAGAAGGGGGAGAGCAGGGCAACTAGAAGTGGGTATATGTTTGCCAGGGCTGGGGTAGCCGAAACTTCTCGAGTGTATTTATATCTCCTAGAGCAGATGAGGTGCTGAGACAGGAGGTCTTCATGCTCACAGGTAATCCTCTCCCCCATTTCTGCTGAGTTGACTGAGCACACATTTGAAATTGTGCCTCTTGTTACGGAAGAGAAACAATGCTCAGGGGTTTTCTAAAGCAATTTTTAAATTTAGATTTATTTAAAGGCTATTTACAACCTTACTTCAACTGGATTAGGAAATTAGTGGTGACAGCCTAATTTAAAACATCGAAGGACCAGCTGAACATAGGGAATGCAGGCAGGAGGGGAAGGCTGCAGGAAGTGTCTCTCTGAATCCAGTTGCTTTTCCAGACGAACACATTATATCAGACTTCCCTCTGGGCACTGAACACATGAGATTCAGCAGCTTGCTTAAATGAAGCAATTAGCAGGTACCCAGCATTTGCTGTCAGAGCTGTCAGCACTAAGCTGCCTGCCTGGCCCTGGACACCGTACGTCATTTTGTATCGCCATTTTTAGGAAGTCCTGGATGATCCCTGCTGGCCCTAACATGGGCACAGGTACAAAACCACTGGCTCAGCTATTCCTTCCCTGCCAGCCCCAGGGCATCCATGTTGAATAGAAGCTCCTGGGCTGCTGTGTAGTGAGGATTTCTTGCTAAAAGCAGAGACTGTGGCTGATCCACTTCTTCCCTCAACCTTTGTGCTAGAATTAGATACATAGACAAATAAATAATATCAGGTACAGGATCATCTTACACCAAACCATCATCCAGACAGCAGCTAGACTCCTGTCCTACCACATGCCTCCATAAACAAAGGAAAAATTAGTGGACTGTGCTGGGGTTTTAAAAATGCAGGAAAAGGTAGTCTTCCACCTCTCTCTCAGTTTTTCATGTATTTTAAAGTTTTAAAATGAACCTTTTGATAGCAGGACCCTACATTTAAAAACACATTACCTCTTACTGGAAGGCAGTTTGGGAAATAAGGCAGTCAAGCCATTTCTAGGCTACAAAATACTCACTGTTAAAAAAAAAAAAAAAAAAAAAGAAGGAAAAGAGAAAGACATAAAAGACATACCAGTAACTGAGCAGACTGACATGCTGCTTGAGACTAATGGAGCGCTGGTCTCTTGTTTAGCAAAAAATACAAAAATACCAGTGAGGGTCATGACACAATTCAACACCATTCCCACACCAAAAAGCAACTGTGAAAGATTTACCTGTGTATTTTTGTCAGCTGCAGTGGGCATTCTTATTTACTATCTGTGCACACTTTTGTGAAGGATTTACAAAGGTTATAATTGAGCTGAAATTCTATCCAGCCTCATGAAAAAACCAAATCTTTTTGAAGATCATCTGCTGCAGAAGTCAGTGACTTTTTCAAAAATATTCAAAGAACAAAGTCATCAGGAAATGGTAAGTGGCAAATCCTGATTAGCTAAAATAATTAGCATTTCACTAAAAGGAAACATCCAATGGAAAATAAAATTATTCTGGCTATTTTCTCTTTTTTAGTGAAATAACATATATGTTATATTTTCACTTTGTTCCACTGGAGCAGAGGAGAGAGAGAAAAATGAAAGATGAGAGCCATAATCTGTGAGAGCACTCTTAGACTTCTCCAGATAGTGAAATTTAACACTGACAGGTACAACAGCAACTCATCTCAGAGCCCAAGCTCTGCTGTGGAATCAGGGACAGCACTGAAAAGAATAGGGATAAAGAACTTTTATCAGCCTCAGCTGGTAAGAGAGGCAACTAGTAAAACTAGTCTGTAAACATTGTAAACCAACAAGAAATAACCTCTGTAACTGCTTTCTTGCAATTTTATTTTTCAAATTATTGCTGTTACAGCAGAGTGGAATTTAAGTTTCCTTATTAACTGCTACAAAATTCCCACACTTATTTCCCCTCACAATGAAGAATTTTTTCCTAGTATCTCATGTAGTCCTGCCCTCGGTCAGTTTGAAGCCATTCCCCCTTGTCTTGTCAATCCAGGTCCTTGTAAGCAATCTCTCTCCATCTTCCTGGTAGCTCCCTTGAGGCACTGGAAGGCCACAATGAGGTCACCCCAAAGCTTCTCCTCTCCAGGCTGAACAATCCCAGTTCTCACAGCCTTTTCTCCCAGTGGAGCTGCTCCATCCCTCTGCTCATCCCGATGCCTCCTCTGGCCTCTCTGCAGCAGCTCCAGGTCCTTGTTGTGCTGGGCCCCAGGGCTGGGGCAGCTCTGCAGGTGGGCTCTCACCTGAGGGGGCAGAGGGGCAGAATCCCCCCTCGCCTACTGCCTATGCTGTCTGCTCTGTACACTAGCCACTGCTCTCTGTAAACTAGCCACCACCCCTGTACACTAGCCACTGCTCCTCTGTTTTAAAAGGCTCCACTCCACAGGATCAGGACTCAGGTTTTGGGCACTGGAGTCACAGTTATTTGCATGGTGACCCCCAGGTGCTCCCATGTTCAGCAGTCACAGAGCTTTCAGAGACAGTCACAAAGTCCAGGGAGGTGCTGGACAAGGGAATTGGTGTTTAGGCCTGGTTAGGGTGCTGCCTGGCATTGTCAAGGCAATGATAAATACATCATCATTTTATGAATTCAGGACTGTGCACACACTCCTATCACAGTGACACCAAAAGGGTTAATTCAATTTTTACTGTGCCTGTGAAGCTTTTAGCAAAGAAACAAGGCATGCAAAAGCTGCTTTCAGCAAGGGCATCTGGAAAATAAGAAGACATCTGGCTCAAGAATGACACAATAGACAAAACAAATCTCTGGGAACATGGGGTGAGATTTATGATATTGAGTACATTTTAACATGCATGTAGCAACTGCATATAAGTAACACTCTTATAGAACCACGTGTCCAGGTTAGGTTAGGATCTCCTCTGTGAACCTCAGACCCGAATAAATGATGCCCTCTTTAACACAGCTTTAGTGTTGGAGAGTCTTACTTTGATATTCCGTGACATTTGGTAGCAACAGCACCTTCAGTGCTATTAAGAAGAGGATAAGCCCCCACAAAAATAAGCAATGCATAAAACAGCTGTGTGTCCAGAACTTGTGAAGCAGGCAGTCACACACCTATTGCTACAGCATACACTTTCACATCCTTCTCCAATCAAACTGACAATTCCAAGTAGCCACAACACACCCCAATCTTAAAAATATTCTTTTTAGTAAAAAAGGAACAAATGAGGAAATGCACAGAAGATTCCACTCTTCATTTGGTAAACAATATGCAGATGAAATCTAGAAATTGTTAAACACTTATGTAGAGAAGTTATCTCCAGACCTTCAGAGCACTCTGAAACAGATGACTGTAGGCCCTAATTAGTACTTTCAGTGTGTTTATATAGATACACAAAACATCTTTGTCTATATATGCACATTTAAACAACTTTGCTGAAATCACAGATTTTAATCACACTCTTCTCAAGCTGAAGAGATTTCTTTTACCATTTTGCTATAATTTTAACAATATATTCACTACAGAGCAGTTTCATTATTAAAAGCCTTTAATTAAAGAAGATTAATTAAACATGAGATAAGCACAAATACTAAGCAAACTGCTTCAGAGAAAACCAAGAATCTGACCTACCAAAATGGCTTTATATGCAATTATACATGCTGTGAATTACTGTTTGTAGATAATCGCCGTGGCTGTCTGCTTAAAGTCAACCAACCACACATTAAAGTTAAATAATATCAAATCAAAAAAGAAGTCCCAGCTGATTGGAGTTGCAGTTAAATGCATTTATTTTCTCTATATCTCAGCATTAACACATTACTGGTTCAAAATAATTTACCAGTGTTTAACCAAATGGACAAAGAAAAGGCAATACTTAGGTCCTACATCCAGTAACAGAAAATTTTAATTGCTTTTGGGATCTCTGCCACTATTCCTCCTAGCTCACAGAAGAATAGCAGATAGGGTTTACATTTTTAGGGCCCTTTTCCCCTAAAGGAATGGGTGCATGGATGAATTGCACCAATCAAAGAAACTGAAGTTCTAATTATAGTCTCCAAGGCAGACACAGTGGAGCAGTCTACCAAGACCTCTTTCATTAGCTAAATAACTTCAAACTCTTTCAAGAAGTGTAATCTATCAAAATGTATGGAAGAATAGGAGTCAATTTTAAATAGGTGTAATAGCTGCTTAATTTATTTATTTATTTCAATTGAAAGACACAAATAATCTTTTCAAAAGTTTGATGTGTATGGAAGGAGCTGGACAGGGAAGAATGAAAGGAGAAAAAAGGTAATATACCTTGTAGACTTACAGAAGAGTGTTTATATATGTATCTGTTGTATGACATTTAAATCAAGCTGCCAGGATCACAACATTTAAAAGCACCTGAGAACAAATTCTGCTCCATGGAAATTTTTGATTGCTAATGACTTCAGAGCCAAAATTTCACTATCAGCATGTATAGCATGGCCAGTGAATAAAATGAACACAAACACAAAGCTCATAAATAAAGACAGAATGCAAACAATGTATTTTTTTCCCTGTTACCAGGTGGTATATGTAAATACAACTTGAAGCACTGACAAATTATAGGCATGAGCCTATAGTATCTGCAGTGCTTAAATGGAACATTAGTTTCTCCATATTGCATATGATCTAAGGGGCTTTATTTGTCTTTTGAGCTACCTTGAAATCCTGATGACAAATATTGCGGTCTCTTTATATTTCCTTCCCTGAGTGCTGCTCTAGCCTGCTTACAAGCCTTTGAAAAATTACTGCCAAGAAACAACAGTAACTGACATATGACTGCTATTTTTTATTTCTTCATTATGCAAATACTTTGAAAATTGAAAATACCATGTACAAGCTGAAAATAAATGAACTTGATGATCAAAACCATGCTTTATAAGATAAATGCTGATGATCTAATGTAAATATTGACTCAAGAGAGGAAGCAATGTTTTCTTTAGATCCAGACACATCATTACTGTATTAGTTAGGACCAGCCAAACCCCTCATGTACAGCATGTTCTTTTCAACATAAGAGATATCTACCACTTTCTTACTGACTTCTCAGCAGCTGTAGAACACCCATCACACGTGTGAGTTGAGCTCCTTGTGCAGGCTCAGTACAGGTAGTGCTGGCTTGTAATTGCAGGCAAAATGTCATTGAACACAGCCTTTATAACAACTCTTAAACAGCCACTCATACAGTCTTCTAAGCATAACCAGGCTAAAGGCAATGTTTAATCATAAACACCATTTTATTGGATGACCTCAAATAATGAAAACAGCTAGTTAATAAAGCTTCTGTAAATTACTGTAACTCCAGAAAGAGATATAAGCTACACTTAACCAAAAAATAATCACTCCTCATCAAATGCATGTTTGAAACAGATGAAGTACTAACTCAAAATAAAAAAATAGTGCTTATAAAGGCCTTCAAACAGCAATGAGCTCTCAGTCTCAACTGTATCTATGCTACTGCATTGTTTCAGCTATTGCTTTTCCCCCTACTACAGAGATATTCTCTTTTTTATTATAATTACTGTAAGAACTCTTACCTCTCCATCTCGTATTCTTTCATTCCTACTTTTACGGCCTTCATTACCTGCAAGACACATATTAGCATGGGACCATCATAGCAGGAGGGAATCTCATATTTATAAATTTAGGACTTATGACTATTTCCAGAGGAACCTATATTACAAAAATATAATCTGTACTTCATTTAAATTTACATCAGTAGATGCATTTTAAAACTACACTGTAATCAAAGATTTTAATCTTTAAAAATGCTTGCAGTCTCCAGCAATAAAGCAAGTTTAATTGTCAAACTACTACATCCTAATGAAGTGCAGCTCATCAAAATACCAATATTTAATCGTGAAAGCTCTGGTGAACATAACAAGAAGTCCTTTTGTTCTACTTTGGCAAAACAAAGCTATGAACTGGATTATCCTACAATAGGAGAGTGTCTTTTATGCTTTGCAATATGAATCAACAGAAAACTACTAGAGTTAAATACATTTAACTTGATTTACAAGTAATAAATCTGATCCTTGTTCTCAGATTTGCTAAGAAATTTTTATTCCTTTGTCAGTTTCTGTATTATAGAAGTTCTAGGCAGCTGCTCTACAGAAAAAAATATTCTCAGATGCGATAAAATTATTCAAGGATGATGAAAAACCAAAGAGTATGAATGCAAAGTGACTATCCCTTGAGTTTTCAATTTTACAATATTCATTTTAAAACATTCTTAGACTTTATGGTTCACGTATCTGAGGAGCAGGAGCCAAGACAACAGCTGAGTCAGTAACCTCACCAGCTACTTTTACCTAAGCTCCCTCTGGTCATCACTCTCAGAACTCACGGCGGATCCGCAACACTATATGGAGCACAGGACTGACATCCAAGTTGATTTTGACATCACTACCAGGAGAGCAGTACAGCTCTCCTGGTGAAGTGCCAGCTTCAACCTGAGTAGCCTTGCTGAGAGCCTGAACTTGTCTTTGCCATACTGGTATGGCAACAGGACAGCAGGGTTCAGCACTGCCCCAAGGACATACCCAGCTCTGAGGAGCACCCTGAGGAATCCTTCCCTGTCCTACACTGTGCATGGAAAGACTTCCCCAAACCATCAGGATCTAGGGACACTTACCTGCTAGTTAAACTTTTCAGAGCTGTACATGGGCCTGAATAATCTTGATCTTTTCTTTCTCCATCATTATACAGGTATTTGTGCACACAGAACAGATAGATTGCAAGCAGGTCACCTTCTGCTGAGGTGAGCTCTTACCCAAACCCACACTTCATGTCTCACACATCACAAATGCCCCAGTTAATTCAAGGACAACGCAAGGTATATTACTGGCTTGTAACAGGAGGGATATTATCCTCTTATTTCTATCCAGCCTGCCCATTATTTTATTACTAAGCAATTCTGGGTTGCTGGGGACATTTTCTGAGTACCATTGCTACACTAAGAGCAAAAATTATTAACAGTAAAGGATCCATTACCTCTTTATGAGCTTCACTGGAGATTTTATTGGTGTAGCGCAGGACTTCCAACTCCATGTCTGTCTTAATGACACGACTGAAAAAGAAGAAGAACAGATAGCATGTTAGGCTGCAAACTTCATAGCTTAAGAACGCAAAATGAAGAAACCCTAAAAATAATATGCATCACCTATAATAAGATTAGCTCAAGTACACCTGAAGAGCAAACAGTTATTACAGTATTCATGACAGCAAAGTATTGTTGGCATTGATTCAGCATTAGCAAAACAATCTTACAAAGGGAAGTCACAAGAATTTCAAACATCAGCCTGCCCTATTTAATACTTATAAACAAGTGGTTCAAACAACATTTTTTCAACTCATTCGACAATACATTAGGAACAAAACCAATGCAATTCTGCATTTGTCATAACTCTAACACTACTTCAAATGGAACATTTCTACAAACATGCTTGATTTCCTTTTAAACACAATTTGAAACTATTTTACATAATTAAATTCCAGACCTTCAGAATTTCTGTTCAGCACAATCCCAACTCCCACCTATTCACAATACCTCAAAAGGTGGGCAGGGGATGGTGTGAAAAAATGCTAATTTTGTTTGGTATTAAAAAACCCAAACCACGAAATTCAGAAATCACAGCAGCAGTAATTACAGCCGTGATGTCCACTCTTTCACATGTTTCTGAAGGAAAATAAAAAACAAAAAACCCCAAACAAACACCCTAAAAACCCATTCTACTCTTTGTGCCTTATGAGATACTGAATTAGTGTAGGTTTATGAGCCTTGATACCCTCTTCTGAACTAATCTCACCATTTAACTCTTCTTTACTACATGTATTTCTATCATGTATCTCAAATAAAAGCAGCTATTTAGTGTGACATGAACAGTAAAGCAGACACAGTTCATAGCCTCTATTAAACACCACATACTCCTTCCACTGTTACACAAACCGAATTTCTAATATTTTTCATGCCCATCTCAAAGGCAACTCTGAAGTACATACTTACTGTTTACGAAGTACAGAACTACATCTATCAAATTGCATGAAAATATTTCAATCATATTTTCAAGCTGCACTCTAAAGTTTGCAGCAGTTACAAAGAACCATAACTGTTATGCTTGGAAACTGCCACCAAGACCCCTCTTTTTATTGTAATGTGCCTCTCCTCATGCTGCTGTAGAAAACTATGTACTGTATTTCTGCTCTGTAGTTTGTTTTAATGAGTCCAGAAACAGGTTTCTCAGCCATCAGAGCCTCTAATGTGAGATTACAGCATTTCCCACAGATGGTGCATTACTATAGCACAGCCACTCCCCTTCAAACACAACTCTTCTGGCAAGAGTACTGGTACCTTTGTAAAATCCTGATATTGATCAAAATGCTTTTACAAACAGAAACACTGTAGAGGGGAGTGGATTGACTTTCTTAGTCAATAGGAATAGAACACAAAATAATCACTATGAAATTGAGAAGTACAAGGTTTTAAATGCACACCCAGGTGAAAAAATACACTGGGATGGTAAAATCTGCTGACCACGAGTGAGGAAATAAACTTCCAATCCTGTCTTTCAAACAAGACATAAAAAAGAGTGGCTCAAATATATTCCAGTTAGAATGAGGCAGCAAAGGCTTATAGATTTTTAATTTTTTTTTTTAATCCTGTTTCTTAGAAGGCTGCATGTACTAGCAGGGTAATTTAATACTTGTTTCATATGCCTTTATATTACTTTCAGTATACAGTACACATCCATGATCTGCAATTGCCCAAAAAATGGGTCGTTTCATAATTCAGTTTTCTAATCACTTTGTTGGAGTCCGCTGGTAATACAAGTTAGTAACTGCTCCACAGCAAGTGCAAATGCTGTTAGAAACCATTTCCCTTAATTTGAGCATAAGGCTTCAGATCAAGGTATATGTATTAGATCACAACTTCTCAGGTAGCTGTATGAATATAGAAATTCATGCTCAGCCTCAGACTGACTATTTATGCAATGCAACCCCTTCATTTACACAATGTCAGGCACTGAAATATTTTACAGAAAATATTTAGTCATTCTGAGACGAACAAAAACCACTACCCAAACACCAGAAGGAAGGAGAAGGAGGATATACAGTTGTGCAGGGAACAGGATCAACTTCGCCCTCCACCAGACACTGAAAAAGTTCCTGGGCTCCTATGTTACAGTGGTACTGTTGATAGAGTTCCCACAGCATGTCTGGGTAGTAGAAAAGCCTGTATTTCACCATCTTCTCACCGTTTTGATGGTGCAAAAAGCAGCACCCTCCCAAGCCAGATTTACAGTTGTTGGCACTTCAGGGCAATCTTGCACGTGATGAGTGTCCACAGCTCTCATGATGTTTTCCCCCACTTCCAAAATAAGAATAGGAATCCCACCTTTTTTCATGAACGTGAACTCCAATATTGCATTAAAAACAGCTCTTGGACCAGTTACAGCCTCTGCATAAATGCATTAATATTTTAATGGGAATAAATAATTTCCAGGCTCCAGCTAATGCAATTGCCAAAATGTACAGATTCCGCATTTAAAGCGCTCCTCAGATAAGCAGGGTGTAATCTAGTTGAAATAGAAGCACAAGTCTCTGACCGTCAGGACTGACCTAAAACTTTCAACTTTCTTTTTTTTTTCCTCATTTTACCAGTGTGTAACAAAATTTTTTCTTTCTCCTTCTCCTTTTACACACATTTTCTGCTTTTACTTTCACTTAGCTAGATGAGCAGCTGGTCTTTTCACACATGTCAGTCATCCAACAGCAGACAGAAACTTTAATATAAACAAGTATCATTTCAATCTGGAAGTTGCATTTGGGCATTTTAAATGTCTGGATACCAAATCACATGCATGACCTCATCAAGTGGTCAAGAGCATACAGAATTTGAGGCAATTATGAGACCGAAACTCACACAACTCAACTGTATTTTCCTAAACCAGCTCTCTCCTCAAAGATACACAAATTCTTTCATTTTGTGCATTCTGCAGCTCTGACAATGCTGCTAGAAGTACTTGTTTCTAGTTATCAGATCAGTGTTTTATCAGCTGGATTGTTTTGCTGCTTTTTAGTACATGTGTGCAACCTTAATGTCCCCTTTCTGTGACATACATGGAAAACACCTGGGAATGTCCACTCCTCCTTTTCCTTCTGGAAATATGAGATTTATCAACCACCTAATCAGTAAGGATGATGCCCATGTAGGCAGACTTCACAGTCCTGCCTTATCTTCACCCTTTCTCACGTCTGCTGTTACCTTTCCACATTTTATTCATAAAAATTTGTCTACCACAGTTTATACATTTATGCTCTTCTGCAATACATAAAAACTTGCTAACTGAATTAGCATCAAAGCCAGCAAACTCCTTATGCAAAGGAGAGGCATCACAGTACAATTCTGAAAGACAGGTGCATGAACACCAAAGACAGGAGTCCAAAAAGGTTAAGAGGTTTACAACATAGAAAAACCTCCAAAAACACACAAAGCAAATGCACTGCTTTTTGTGTTTCACTTTTCACAAAGGAATAATTACAGCTTTCCATCAAAACAGGGCAAAATACAGAACATATGAAATCTTCCAAAAACTATCAAATCCCATTTTCATTGAGAATACAGGAATATACAGTATATACAGGCATAAAGAGAGCTGTATATTACTAAATGTTTACTTCTAGCACCATGATGATTATGATAGACAGACACTGGCAAAATACAGGAACAAAAGGCCATTTGGCTGAGTGCTGGTGTCAAGAAACCTCCTTATGATTACTAAGGAGATAATTTGGACTAGTTTGAATTCTTTCTTCTGTTAGATGACATTTTCTTTTCAAAACACGGAAATCAATATTTAGCATATCCATTGACTATGAAATTTTAAGAGGAAGCCTTTAAATTTAAAAGTTTTAAAATTTGTTTGGAAATACACCCACTCAATAAAGTGAAAAAAGAAATTAAAGCACCATCTGCAAACTGGTGAAATACAGTGTAAGGTTGAATTCTGCTGTTTTAAGTTCCATACCAAGTCACAAAATGCTGAGATCTTAAAAAAGTAAGCAAGAGAGGCAACAGATCCTTAACCACAAATATTTTGCTTTTTGTCAGTATTGAACCATTTTTTTCTGCATTTTATTAGAAGACTGTATAATACTAGAGTTGCCTTTTGTAGCTCCCAGTTCTCCCTGGCTGGTTCAGAAAGCTCAGCCATTTCATCTCTAGCTGGCACATTGACAGGACGGCATAGACCAAAGTTTTTCTGACAAGCACCATGTAAAACACAGTAGTTCAGAGCTTGCCAAATCTGAAATGAAATTAATCCCTGCAAGGAGATGATTTAAAGGATGCAATTTCCTATCCCAGAATATAAACCAAAGGAATTCATCTTCCTAAAAGAAAAAATTTCTTAATTCTAAAAATATTGCTTTCCAAAGAAACTTTCTTGGCTGGTAACTTGACATTCCAAGGAGATTTCTACTTTAGTAAGCTTTAATATACATAACCTGTCATTCACATGCTAATATCACCAGACACTTAAATCCTAACAACAACCATCTTTAACATACTTCTGACTTGAAATGAAAGCCACCAAACTCAGTAAAACCTTTTAAAACATTTCTCAATGCAAATCTGAACTTTTTCTTTACTTAGAATTCCCTTTCCGTAAAAACCAGTTGCATACCAAGCATCCCTCTTCCGTGAAGCTGCAGGAAGAACTAAATGAGTATTTCAGGCTGCCACTCACAATTCACTGAAGAGATGATTCTATCTACCCCAGCTCCAAGTGCTGCCTTTCTACTGCCTCAATGCTCCACCTCTGTCAGTACAACCTCCAGGGCACAGACCTTATGTTTGTCCATACCTGAGCTTCCTAAAGAAGATTTAATCACCCTTTAACTGAAGCCACAGAGGAGAAAAGCTTATCAGGTGTCACCTTAGTAAGGTGGATGCAAACACCCTGAAAGCTACCTCGGGAGAAGGCTGTAGCCCTACTCCAAAGCCTTCTGCAGCTGAAAGTGCTACCTCTGTCCTTGTTGTCCTGCTGTGTCTATAGAGCAAAACTTGGAAGTCAGACAGGGCACTCTCCAGGTCCTCTTCTCACCCCACCTGAATTCAGAAATCAAGCCTATAATAGAACTTCTCTGTTTAGAAAAAGGAATGGTGCAAATCCTAGAAGAAGAGAGTAGGCAAGATCTAAAAATCAGTCCCCCTTAAACTCATCAGCAGGAGCAATGAGTCCACCACCACACAGCTCCAGGCCCATCCACGACTCAAGGATGGACCAATGTCTACGCAAAGCTTCCTCGCTTCCCACTTTCCTCTTGCAGCTTTATGTCATGCCAAACAATGAAAAATACCTGCCATCACAGATACGTGACCTTTTAATAATTCTAAATGTTCTGAAATCACTGATGTTCAAAAAACATCTCTACAGTTTTCAAGCTGGCAATTGGCTGTAGATGGAGACAGCAGAAGATGGTTCTCAGCATATGTGCTGAAAATTAACATCAAAAAGCATAATATGTAGTAGCATGTAATACAATATGCTACAATAGTGGTAGTCAGAGGGTACACCCATGTTTTGTATTTTAAGATTTTAAGCTTATCTGTCTTAACTAAGGATTTGCTTCCTCATTTCTAGATTAATACACAAAAAAAGCTCAGATAAAAACGTAATTCATTAACAAAAATCCACTGTGTTCTTTCTTCAGTAATTTCCTAAATGGAAAACTACCCTTAGTTATGGAGCAATCGTGGACAAAGTCAGCAATGCTGATGAAAAGAGGAAAACTAGTAAAATGGAGTAGCTTTGCACTTAGTCACACATCTAGCTTGTTTGTTTCAGATAGGCTACAGTGGAGTTCCCCAAGAATTACAAAGTACAGTTAGATGAATAATAGTTCAAAAAAATTAAGACTGTTAAAATAAATCCTGGAGAATAAATAACACGTCATTAAATACTACCTGTTTAGACAGAGTTTTGATCTACGTTTGACTTCTGTTGCTAGAATATAAATTATCCTCAGTTCTTTTCCCATTAATACAAATTCATATTTACATGAATGTGACTTAAACCCTAACACATCCTAGAGAAATGTGTATCCAGATACAATGCTTAAGAAATATTACATACATTCTTTGGTTTTCAATGCTGTTACCTAGCCCTATTACTACATTTGTACATTATTTCCAGTCCATAACATGAAATAAACTTAAAATTAAAACTTCTGTGGTAGAGTAGGAGGCTTCTGCTGAGGAAGTGTAAGCATGTTCAACACTACTCAAAGAGAAAGACTTCATGTTACTCACCATTCTGCAATTTCAGGATGAAGAATTTTGTTGTTCACATTAAATCTAAAAAAAACCCAAAGACACTAATGTTAAAAAGCAGCCAGACACAACAGCAGAGACTACATATCTACTCTTTTTGTTTAAAACTGTGTCTTCTCTGAAGAAGTAAAGTGAAAACAAGTATTGTATGGGAATTCAACAAAGAACCCAGTGAGAAGAATGCATTTAATTTTGAAATACATGAGACTAAACCAGATACATAATTTTTAGAATGTGCAGAATCCAGTGTAACAGTATGTTTGAGACATGCTTATTACACTTCTTTTGACAAAGACAAAATGTTAGGTCAACAGTTCACTGTTGTGAGTATGTGGTGGACCAGACTGACCTCCAGATGTTCCTTCCAAATTATTCTGTGATTTTTACTTTGCTCCTCAAACACCCTTCAGTGAAATTAAACACAGTAAATTGCAGATTTCATCCTTTGTTTCATGCCTTCCCTTTTGTGTGCACAGAAGGTGGCCATGTGATAAACAACCTTGCTTACAGGACAGTGAAAAGGAAAATGACCTCTCCATGCCTTTTCCAATCTACAGAAGAAGCAAACCAAAAACTTCCAACTCACCTTGGCCTCTGACACTTCACTACTTTTCTATTTTCTACATGAGCAATTCACATATTCTTGGAATGGTTTTGAGGCTCTCTCAAAATAACACTACAGTGGCCAATAGAGTAAGGAGCTGAGTAATTGGGTGGAACACAAATGGATTTTCAAGCCTTGTTAAAGGGGGTTTTTTTGCTTACAATTTAAATGCCTAAGAAGTGTTCTGCATCAAAGATATTTTTGTCTGCTCAGGACTGTTGGCTCTCCAGTTAGGGTATTTAAGAGAATTAAAATGCTACAAGGCTCCAAACAGTTCTTCAAAAAAATGTTATGAGGCAACAGTTCATTTTCCCACATTTTTGAAGGAAACAATTAAATCTATTCCAGGTTATTAACCATTCTTTACACCTCAGAAGGGACCAATGAAAGCACAAATCCAATTAAAAAAAAATTACTTAGAGGTTACTTTTAATTACGTAAGGGTCTTCCTGCATCCTGAGAAAGCAGAAGAAAACCCCTATGTTTCTCTTTTTCAGTAACAGATGCTCATAAACTTACAAAACCCTAATAAGGAGAAGGTTAGTAACTCTGTATTCCTACTCCAAGATACAAACCTAAAACTTATTGCAACATTCAACAAGGACAAGCTGTATGGTATTCAATATTAGGAGTATTAATGAGAAATCATTGTAAAAACAACACAAGACAAAAAGCTACCCACCAGTCACATAACAGTGCATTATTATAGAATAAAATTGGTCACTTGGAAACAAGAAAGTAGAAAAAGAGCATATTTTCAATTTAATCATCACCATCTCAAAAATTACCACTTATGTATATCAATGCAGAAACAATCCTAGAATGGAAGAGACAGTGAAATACAAATTTATACAGAAGAAAATATATTAATGACATAGTAAAATCAATCTATGAATATTCTAACAACCCAAAAGCCGGAGCTCCCTGTATGGCTGGAGAACACACCAACTGATGCCACCACAGAAAACCAAGGCACAGAATTATGCTGCAGCTGTAACAACAGACACAAAACCTTTCAATAATATCATCAGTACATCAGACAGTAAACAGACCAACAAAGGCAAATGTAAGGAGACAGTGCAGCACTGGAGTGTCCAACACCAACTCTATGCAAATAGGAGTAAACTATGGTTACTGTGAAGTAACAGAAGAAAATAAAGCACAGGAAATGGCAGCTACAGAAGGCAGCTGACTTTGACTCTGAAAATCCATATCTCAAAAAACTGACATGATCACTTTAACCACAAACACAAATGGATGAAATCAAAAGCAAATCCAATGATCCAAACATGAACCTCATAGAAGAGGACTGTCTCACCTGAGCATTCACCAAAGGGGGAAAATTGTACACTGGTGTAGACTTACAGCAGCTCACTCTTTCAGAAAAGTCGTTTCAGCTACAGTTCCCTGGATTTTATCTTTCCTGGCCGTAAAGGCTCTTCTTGAACTGTCTTTGGCCTTTGTGCTGCCAGAAATCCAAGTCTTACTGGCTGGGACCACCTACTACGTAGCAGTTCCTTAAAATTCTGGTTTGCTGTCAATTGGGGAAGCTCATTAAACACACAGAGAGGCAGCAGGATTGAATCAGGTGCTGGTGGTGAATGAGGGTGCTGGTGGGTGGAGAAGAGCCAGGAGGTCATCAGCTGAACATAAGTTCTCTCTCTCACCTGAAAGACAGACTTTCTGATGCACTGCCAACTAGGAAACAAGATGTTAGACCTCTGACCACATGGCGTCAACCCGTATATGCGAAAGAATCTATTGTAGCTCACTTTCTCAAGGAAATCAAAGATGAAAGACAGAACTGTCTCAGCTCATCTCATGGAAGCTGTGGGTCCTGTGTGAGTGGCCACAAGGCCACCTGTTTATAACTGTGAGACTTCTAAGGCTGATAACTCAAATGACGCTTCACTTCGGTTACTGTTGTGGTTTAGGGATAGTATTCTCCAATTTAGTGCTCCCACTAAAACCACACCATCGCTGCCACTCACTTCCCCTCTTCCCCTCCAACTGGAAGCACAAAATGCAAAGATCATGGGTCGAAGTAAGACAAATTTATTGGAGACAGCAATGAGATAAGGAAACATACAGTAACAGCAACAACATTAATAACAAACGGTGTAAGACAAAGAAACAACTTACATGGAAAAAAACCAAAACAATAAACAAAACACCAGAATGTTCTGCCCCAAATGTTTCTCCACAGAAAGGAATGCCCTTTTCTTCCAGAGCAAGAAAGTCCCTTCCTCCCAGCCCCAGCAATGACATGAAGGGGTGTAAACAACATCTGGGTCCATTGCTGTGTGTTCTATCTATCCTAGATGTCCTCCAGGTCAGTAGAGTTGGTGTGCTGTCTGCTGGTTGTTGCATCAGGAGCTCATACCTGGTATCTGGTGCGATCCATACTCACTGTCCATGGTAGTAAAGGCACACAGTGACAGTGTAATTCAGCAACCAATATTATACAATTCAACATTACAAACTGTTCTCACCCAAAATTCAAATCCCCTTGAGGTGGGAACTGGCTGGATGGCCTGGCCCAGAGAGTGGTGGTGAACGGTGCTGCATCCAGCTGGTGGTCAGCCACCAGTGGTGTCCCTCAGGGGTCTGTACTGGGGCCAGTTCTGTTTAATATTTCTGTTTAATATTTTTATTGATGACTTGGATGAGGGTATTGAGTCCCTCATTAGTAAATTTGCAGATGACACTAACCTGGGAGTGTGTGTCCATCTGTTAGAAGGCAGGAGGGCTCTGCAGAGAGACCTTGACCGATTGGATAGATGGGCAAAGTCCAA
>VZTR01020113.1:210083-280625 GCA_013400775.1 Chaetops frenatus | reverse complement strand
AATCAGGCACAAATTGGGCTTGATGGGGAGGGTACCTAGCATCCTTGACAGAGTCCTGTTAACACACCTGTTAATCAGTGGAGCCTAATGCTAAAGCAGAAAAGAGGCAGAGAAATGCAGTTTGTCAGAAAAATGACATAGTCAAAGCATCTTTTTTTCTGTGAAGTTTATTTACCAGATGGTCTTCAGCAGTCTGGAGGAGGAAGGCTTTTGGTCTTCTCATCTGCTAGATAAAAAAAAGGGAGTGTAGCAAATTTGCAAAACAGAATGTATTTTAGAAAAAAAATGTATCAAGAAACAAATAAGACTGGGATTTTGGTTTTTTGAGGGGTTTTGAGTGGTTTGGGGTTTTGTTTTGGTTTGGTGGGTTTTTTTGTTTGTTTGTTCGTTGTTGTTGTTGTTATGTTAATTTGGGGTTTTTTTGTCTTGTGACCATACCCAAATCTTTGAAACTTTTCCTCGTTTCTCTCTTATATATCCTTTGGTGGCAACTGAAATCTCTATATTGATATGGCCACCAATGTACATGACAGTCCGGGTGATTTTGAAGCACTGCCTTTGAAAACAAGAAAAGATACAAGTTTATTGCATTAATTTCTTCCCCTGTCCATCTGTAATCTTCCATGCAGTTGCATATTCAGATGAACACTGTGGAGATACCCTATGCTGCTTCTAATCTCATTCTGTTGCAAGCATGCTCATGTATTGTGTCTGTACTAAGCACAAATACTCTTGGCATGTTACAGTGGCATTCCTTGTTTACAGTGTATATCAAACACTGCAGTCTCCCATAAAATATAATGAAAAAACAGAATTAAAATGTTAACATTGCCCTTTCCTACTTGAAATGATGAAAATAACCAAGTGTTCCCCAAAAATAACAACAAATAATAGTGCTGAGTTTTTTGTTATGCAGATTTGATTTTTAATTGTAATTCATCTTGATCTGACTAATAGTTGTTTGATACTATTTCTGTGAGGAAGAAATAAATGTACCAATGTTCTCTACCCTTAAACATAAAAATACATTGTGAGTGATACGCCTCAGTCATGAGATACTTATGACAATAAAGTATGACAGAAGTCTTTTCTAGCATTTTTACTTATGCTTTAATGTAGACTAAATTATCTTATTTGTTCATCTAGGTAAAGTGTTCGTGTTAAGGCTCTTAAACTCCTAGTACAAGTTTTAAAAATACACCATCTGAATGTCTTACTCAAATGCATGAGCAACATTCCTTCACAATAAAGTCCTTTGGGAAAAATAAAAGAAACAAGTAGCCAAAATGAACTCATATTTTTGAGCTAGAGGATAGTGATGATTTTATTACATCCTGATGCTTATGATTGACTCAACATGGAAATAGAAAGTAGAAATGCAAAAGACTAATTAGGTTCTTTTGTCCATTCCCTAAGGAACCTTCTACTGAAGGGGATAAAATTATCTTAAACTTCTCATCCATCATCAAAATTGATTCTGCATTACAAGTTGATATGAAGAACCCAGTCCAACAAGTCAATTACTTAAGATTTTTGTTTTGGAAATGTTAGATGCAGCATGTTTTTTACAAAAAAAAATCTGTATGTGTTAGTCTTTCCAAGCTCAGATGAGCTATTTAGAATGAGTGATTAATAGGTATTCATATTTCCATGATGCAAATCACGCTTATTGAGAAGAATGCACAAATTAGAAACAAAAACAGCTTTCTTAGTGGAAAACACTAATTCAGCATCTGAAACTTTCTGTTGGACTGCTTTCACAAAGACAGCTCAGGTTTGAACCATGGTCTCAAGCCTTCTGGAATAACCCTTCAGTCAGAGCTGTGACCTATCAGGCAGAGCCAATACCTCTTGTTGCTGTTCCATCTAAATGTGTTCACACCTGTATCTCAGGTTCCCAAATGAGTCACCTATTGTTCTTCTGACATACTTGACTTTAATTAAACAATTAAAATATCTGTAGTACGTAGAGAGAATTGAAGTCCATGTATGAATGAGACCTACTTCTCTGTAACCAGTACACTCCACCAGAAAATACATCAAGGCCTCTAGTTACAATTACATTATTCAAAGCTTTCCTGTTTCATAGAAGGAAAAACTGAAGCTCACTCTCTGCAAGCCACTGTCTAGCAGTGCTGTCTTAAAAGCTGCGAGGTGAAGATTCAAGGCTCTGGCATGATTCAGGTATCCCACATAACCCTCACTAGGGAATTCCTAACCCCCAGGAGTGCTACATGTAATTCAGAATTTGGAAGATACTGAATTTGCTCAGTCTGAGAAAATGTTAATGAGAGGAACAGACCATTTAAAATCTCTGCTGTGGGGCAAGCAAATTATGTGAAAGAAAGAGTTCTTCAGTTAGACTGGATGAACTACATTAAACTACAACCACACTGTTTTGATGATTGTGGGGTTTTTTTAATTTCCTGCAGTTAAGATCAGAAAAAGCAGCTTTCTTGAGTGGCATAAGGATGCACACATGGGCAGTAGTAGTAGTACTATGTACACTGCTTTTATTGCATTCAGCTTTGTCTCAACTCAGGCTAACTGTTTAAATCTGGACAATTTCTGTTGTAGCCAGTTCCTCTGTTACCAGTCTGCAATACTTCTGTGAGTAGTCAAAAGGTGTTGTGGAAATGTGCTATTTATTCTTTGGGAAACCATATGACATTTTCATTTTATTTTGTTCAAATAGAACAAACTGAGCTAATATTGGAAATCTAGCCATGGAGAAATGTCAATCAATAAGTGTGTAACACTTTATTAGATGGAAACTTAGCTGGCAGCATTAGCTGTAGTGGTATAAAAATGTCTTAAATAGCACCTGTCAAGAGTGCACAAATAAAGTGTGGTCACAGCCTTTAAAATAAGTGCAGCAATGACTTGTTTCTGAAAATGGTGGAAATACTAACATGGAGCAGGAACAAGTAAGATTATTCAGGAATGGTAGAAAGCTGTCATGTTGTGATTGCTGTATATTGTACCAAGACTGTTCAGTTCATTCAAACCCTACCTTGCTTCTGTTCTCTTTCAAGGTGTTTGGCTTCTTATGACTGTGAGTTATGAACACCTTTTGTGTGTTCGTGGGCATTTAATATGTAATGCACTTCTGCTGCAGTGGAGCTCCAAGCACCAGCTGGGATTTCTAGATGGTGCCATAATGCAGACAAAATAATGCATTGAGATGGGCACTGTTCCAGCCCAGTTAGATCTGTATCAATAAAGAAAAGAAAATGCCATATGATATTCCAGAGAACAAATACCACATTCCTCCATCTGACTAGCCATAGAATCACTGCAGAATAGGATCAGAGGAAATGCCAGCAAGAGAGATGATCCAGCTCTAGCCAACAGTTTGTCTATGTGAATATCCATACACTTAGAAAATATGCATTTTCAAACTGATTATCTAGTTTTATGAAATGACCAGTTTTAAAGAAAAAAATCTCTGGAGTAATCAGTTTTGTCTTTGCTCAAAGGATAATATTTTTAAGTATCTCTATATTAAACTGGGAATTCAGAATGGAGAGGGTTTTTTTTATTTTAGCTGTCTGTGAAACACTTGCATTATTTCATAAAAGAGTGAGAATCTGTCTCCCCACTACTGTTCATTGTAAGTAGCAATGTTTTTATTTTCTTTTTGGTTTTGGAAAGAGATGAGAATTTACAGGTCAATCTTCTCCTATTCTTCCTCCTGTAAGAGGTCTAGTGCTGACTCCTTAAATATAGGAGTAGGTGGTATAGAAAGCCAGCCAAAGCACTGGTCAGTCTCGTGGGAGCTATACATAAAATTTCCACATGCTCCTCAGTCACTTAGTAATCTAAGCCTTGTTGAAAGCTAATGGGACTTGAAAGCACTTTGAACATTTCATTTTGTGAAAGCCAATTTTCACATAGAGGAGTGTGCAGGGAGCAGGGCTGGCTGACTGGCTAGCTCGAAGCAGGTAGGATTCAGTTTGTGCTTGAAAATCAGCCAATTACTATTCACTGTGCTGTCCCTTGGCTGGAAATGAGAGAAGGCTGTGTTTTTCCAGAGCAGAGGATACAGCAGAAAGCCTCTACGTTGCCAGTAGCTGCACTGGGCAGGATTTGTCCCAATAAAGCATTTCAGCCTGCATTATAAACAGCATTTTCTGGAAATGTCAAGATAACAGGATTCAGTCAGATCTGTTTCTTACTGACATTCCATCTAAGTAAGGAAATAATGAAAAGCACATTTTAAATTCATATCTCAGTCCTGGTTAACCCACTTGAGTATAGCTGAGGTGACTTACTGTGGAACAGTGTTCCTACAGTGTTCCTGCTGCATAGTGTTTTCTTGGGAGGCAGGCATTATAAGGTAGTATCATTGCAAAAGGTCAAAAAAAGATATGGTGACTGGTGCAACTGAGATATATTTGATGTGCATGATATGTTCTGAAGTCTGGGTTAAAACTAGTTTTAGGAGAAAGCAAATGGTTTTATTTGCTTGTGAGTTAAGTTCTAGTAGAATTTTTGCTTACAAAATGGTATCTTTTCTCAGCTGACTATGAGTTCATTACTGCCTCTGCAAGCAATTGGCTTCTCTCTGTGCAACCTCTGAATCTACTGCAATGGAAGAATTGTTTAAATAAGGTCTGAGACTGGGGCAGAGGATTTTTCCATACCTCACATGAGAATAGCTGTAGCCTTGGGCTTTCTTGCTCTGATCTAGCATACCTGTAGGGACCCAGCCCCATTGGTAAGCCAACCACAACTTCGTTTATTTTTTTTCCAAGGCAAGAGACGTTCGTAGGAGGATTTTATCAGGAAATCCAACATACGTGTATAATTAAAATATAGCCCTGCTGAAGATTATGTAATAATTAATACTTGAAAGCTAAAGTTAGAAAGTGCTTTTCAGGTTTCATCATACTCAACATTGGAATTAAATATGAATTCTAATGAAATAAAGGGATAAAAGTAAAAACATGGTTTTTCCAGCACATTACAGGGGTTTTATTTATTTCATTGAGATTCTTTAGTGCATAAAATATGTATGACATCTAGAAACTAGCAATTAGTAAAAATAAATAACACTGAAGCATTAGTGGCCAAATTTTGACAGTAAAAATGTCTCTTGCATTTTGGTATGCTAATTTTTACAGTGATAGGTGTGGAGGAGACTTCAGTAAAAGTGAGCAGGTGGATGGCACTGGGATACCTTTTACCCTCAATGCTGTTTTAGTTTCTGGAACAGACTTGGGAGGACTTTATTAAAGCATTTAGAAGACTTCCAGGTTATGTGACCTGATGGTCTTTCGTCATTATTTTCTTGAGACCTAAAAACACAAGAGAGTGATCTATATGCATTTTGATAGATGAATAGTGGGCCCATATGCTGTAGTGGTATCTTGACTACAGCTTTATCTCAGATACCAAAATTGTTCATATAATAGCAACACACACATATTGGCCTGTGAAAATGCTCTTGTGTAAACCTTTGAAGTTAATTTAATTGTGTATGTTACAGTAGAAAACAAATATCTAAGACTATTTTGAGAGAGAAAAGACCACATAATCTTTGCCTGAGTTTATGAAGTTTTTATAGCAGAGTTTTCTTCTGGACTGCTTGGAGGCATTCAATTCTTAAGAGCTCCTGGAAGCATGAGTGAAAGTTCAACATGTGTAGTGGTTTCAGTTCACCTCCTCACACGTGCTATCAATTTAATGTAGTGGGTTGAGCACTTTGGCCAAACACCAGTGCACCCACTAAACTCATTTACTCATTTTCTGCTGTGAGATAAAGATTAGGAGAAGTGCAAAGCAGGCTCAAAACCTTAAAGGTATAAAGACACTTTTATTAACAGAACTAAAAGGAAAATAAGGAGAACCAGAATAAACTTTCAGACACTTCTCCCCCCACTTCATTTCTTTTTTCCACCAACAACATAAAGAGACAAAACCTGAGATTTTCATTCAGTTTATCACCTCTAAAATAGGTATTCATCAGTTCATTTAGGGAGTGGAGTTTCTCCTGTCACGCCATGGAGCCTTTCCCACAAGACCACAGTTCTCTCATCAGTTTATATCACAGTGAATCAGCCACCTGGAAAGGAAATCTGTTCGCAGTGTGAAAGTCCCTTCCCTCGACATACAGTTCTTCCTGCAACTGTTTTCGAGGAATCACCTCTGTGTCATGGGGTACTATTTTAAGGATGAGCTATTCTGGTAGAAAAGCAAAGGGTCTTCTCTTTTCTCTCTTTAGAAGCAAGGTTTCTCCTTTCCCTGGAGCAAAGGTTCTCTTCTATTTCTGGTAGTAAAAATTCTCTTCTATTTATCCCTGGGGAAAGGATTCTCAACTTTCCCATCTTTGTGGTATGGTTCCCCATTACCACAGAATTCACATCTCTCTGGGCTTTTGGTCCCTTCTTCCCCGACCTCGGTGTCTCCATGTTGGTTTCATCTGTGCACTGAGAGAGTCAGTATCTCTCCAGGGCTCTGCTGTTTGTCACATGATCTCTGCTGGGCAGTGGTCGGGAGCTGCTGCAAACTTTTCCCGTAGAGGCGGGGGAAGCAGGAATGGCAGGATCTCAGCAGCCAGGCCAGGATTCAGCTGTGGCAGGATCTCAGCCGTGCCTTGCTCGGCCAAGCAGGCCTTGCCCAGCCCAGCCCCGCAGAAGCGGCAGGGCCTGACCGAGAGGGCCTGGTCCAGTTCAGGCCCGGCCGGCCTCACCAGGCCATGCAGGGCCCCTGTTACCTGTTCAGGAGCCGGAAGCAAGAGAGAGATTCCCAGGCTTCTCCTTTCTCAAAATGTGAATCACAGAGGCATATTCAGCTCTTTAAGTGGCTGAACAGAGTGTCTTATCTTAGAACTAGCCAGCTAACTGGTTCTCTCATACCTGCAGGAAGCAGTAAGGTTCCTTATGGGTAAAAAAATTACTTTTTCAACACACGACAGCATGCTACCAGAACTATTCAACAAGCATGTGGTGAAGACTGTTCCTGAAAAATCAGATTATCAGCAACTGAGCAGATCTTCAAAGTACCTTCCATTCAGAAGCCAGCTCATTCGGGAAGGTGAAGATGATTCAGCAACAGCTGTGCTGCTGTGTGGCTATGGAATTATAAAAAATACTGAACCAGCAGTTTTTCTGCAGGATGGCTAAGTCAGCACAACTGGGATCTGTACCTTTGCTTTAGAGTAAGCTGAATATTTTAGATAGCAAGAAGAAGACATTTACCTTCTGAAAAAGTAGAATTCAATCATAAGACTCCTTAGCCTACACCTGGTCACCTAAGGAGGTGTCCAGATTTGCAGAGCTGCTGACCAGTGATGAGCTTCCCATGAGGTAACTGGGAGACAACAGAACTGAACAGTCATGAAAAGTCAGTCACATAATGATGCACCTGCAAATTCCTGTTGGTAAAATCTTGGGCACATTGCCTTACTGAGAAGGGAGAAAAAAGTATTCCAGTTATGGGAGATGTTCCCTTCCCTGCAGTCTGTGACATTTATAGTGTAAAGTCACAATAAGTTGCAGTTTATTACCTACCTTTTTCTGAAGGGGTGTTTACCTCCAAGTTCTAGCACGGTTAAAAGAGCAAATAACATGTACATGTGGATTATCAGATCTCTGGACTGGCAGTGCAAATTTGAAATATTGCTTCCTCCTGTGAAATAAATTTTCCTACTAACAGCTACATCTGTCCCAAAATGTTTATTAGGAAAGCAAGTGTTCTTGAACTTTTTAACCTACTGCCTTGAGGTCTCCTCTCCCAGTATTTTATTCTCCTCTAGTTTTATGCTTTTGAGTGTGTTTTAGGCAATTTCTGCTGCATGGTGTGTTTGGGGTTTTTTGACACTGTAGTTGCAAAGGGAGTCATTGCTTTTGAGCTTTTGTTGTTATTGTTGTTGCTGTGCAGCCATATCTCTTGATAAGAAAACACTCACTGTATCTTCATTGTGAAGGGAACATACATAGTAAAAGAATGAGGGCTAAAATGCGGCTCCCTCTAAGTAGATATATTAGCTAAGTGTCTTTCAGTAGTCAAGCTGTAGGCAGTCACAGCAGCAAGCAGCAGGTTTTGCTTCAGTAAAAAGTGAAGGCAGTTCTCATTGCTACCAGAAACTGCAGTAACCAGTAAGTGAAGGGACCATTTTATAATCATCTCCTCATGCAGTGTGGTTATGTCTAATCACTGTAAGGGGTATTTCTGCTCTCTTTTCAAGATGGAGTTTAACTGCTGCAGGTGTAAGTCTTGCATCTTGTCAGTCCCCTGCCTCTATCAACACATTTATGGCTCCCATTGCCCATGCATTGTCCCTGGGAAGCCTTTGGAGCTTAAGGGTATGTGTTCATTTTCTAGCTTTAATATCTATCACTGAACTTGGTCAAAGGTGGACCAAATGTTAGCTTGTGGATTTGGCATTCTATGCTAGAAAAATATTTTAGAAGCTATTTATTCCTTGTCTAAGTTTCTTGCTTTTCTAGAAATTGAAAAATGACCCAGAGATTTAAAGGTCCTGTGTAAGTGCTATGTATGCTTCAGGATTCAGGCTTTACTTGTTTCTTTGTGTGCTTGCTTTATTCCCTACATCTGAACACTTTTTCTTATATTCTGGGATAGTTTATCACATTCAAATTGATTACATACCCCAGTAGCAATACCAGTTTTTGGAAATGGGTCTCAAAATAGCAAGCAGAAATAGAGGCGCTAGAAAACTCTGGTTACAAAAGCAGCTTTAAAGAGTCTAAACCATTCATAAAAGCTGTGTGATGTTCCATTTCCTTATATGTTTTTGTTCCCAGAGCAGCAACTAACTACTGCTGGTAATAGAACCAATGGTTGTAATATATACAACCAATCGTTTCTGTTGAGTTTTTTCAATAATGCATTTAATTAGCTAGGGGTTTGGAGGGTTGATTTCTTTTTCTTATTTTCCTTTGCTTTTCATCTTCTGGTTGCAGTATGTTGCTGATCTCTTTTTTTTTTCACAGCAGAGATCTTTGATACCAAGTACTGTATTGTGGAGCTAATGGGGTGCGCCGCAGGCTTTCTGTCGGGTAGCACAGTACCTTCTCTTCAGACCTTCTCCTCCTGCAAGGGGGCAACTGCTGAGAATAACCTTTCTGCCTATTGTGTACACATCTGTTAAGCTGATGCTTAGAACAATTATAGGCTCTTTCTCCCCCTACCACGAGTCTCTGGAACCAAATTGTTCAGTTCTTCAGGACAATAAATACCGTAGCCCTACCTAGCCTCTAATGCTTTTCAATTGTTGTTGGAGACAAGTAATAATTTATTCATATGTCAGGAAATATTTTTTTACATGTCAAGAAGAAAAGAAAAATGGGATATAGAATTACTTTCTGAGACTTTAAGGTAGGTTTTGGGATGGGGTTTTTTCTTTCGGTGTCCTGAGCGTGAAAGAAGTTTGGAGGCTACATGTAAGAATTGTAGTGAAAAAGCAAGCAATCATGTGAGAATATGAAAAGAGAGCAGGAAATCCTGTCAAGCGCTTTTTATTATGATTTTCTTATTTGGATAGTAAGATTGAGAAGAGCATACTCTTCACTGCAGTATATAGGACATTTCTTCTAGAAGTACACTTGGAATCAAGCTTGAAAGTCTTGTCATAGCTCAGCTCTTTCTCTGGCCTGCAAAAAAAGCATTACTTTTCCTAAGGATTTATTTTTCTTATAAATTATTATCTTATTTTCTTTACGGAGAATGACAAATTCAAAACCTACAGGAATTAATTCGTTTTTAGGATCTCTTCCCAGTTGTAATTTGTGATTTTTGGATTCGAAATGTAGGAATCTTTAAATCACAACACAAATTGTGCAGTCTGTAGGGGAACAAGAAATCAGGATTAAATTGTTGCAGATTATCCCAGAGATGTCAAAAAAGAAATGACTGTTACAATGTAGGGCCCAACTGTCTTGTATCTCAAGCGAATCTGTGGGAAGAAAACTGAATTAATACATAAAGACTTGCTACAATGCCCCACAGTTTCTCAAAGATTCTGGTCTTGCAAGGGAATGAGACCTGTGTAGACAGAAGACCTTTTCTTAACCTTTCCTGCAGCATTACCAAAAATATACTCAGATTAAATTTGAAACATCACATAGTCCCAATGTGAACACTGGGACAGAATGCAGTGGAGTCATCTACATTTTCTCCATTAAACCAGTATTCTTGGGGCAATAGTGTTGTTATTTTTTTTTTTTTTTTTCCTTTCTTAAAGGGTAATGGGAACAATGTGTTATAAACTNCGTAATGTTAACAATGTGTCATAAACTTGCAGACTTTTTCCAGGACACTGCTCTCTGGAAAACCACCTTTTCCTAATCCTACTTTTAGCTATGCTCCTTGAAAGATAACAGCAGTAGTAATTTAGCTGAATATTTGTTTCAGATTTGAGAGGAAGGAAGGAGCTATATAGAGATAGTATTTTCCTACAGTGAGTGGAATACTCTGCTTCTTTACATCAGTAGAATAGGCTGGCACAAAACCTTTCCAGTGCTGTTGTGATTTTTAATTGCCACAGAAAGCTACATTGAATCCTAGAATATTAAAACACAAGCAAGCTAAGCTTTCACTATAATATATACTAATTATATTACTGTGACGTTGAAAATTGCACCTGGACCATGACTGCAGTACATATCCAGGACACTTAGGTAGAAGTAAAATACTTGCTGTAAATTTCCATACGATTGAGAGTTGATTAAATTGTTGTAATTCAGAATGAAATCTCACAAAAGTATCACCTGTTGTGTGCTGTTAATTAAAAGAAGAAAAGAAAGGTGTTCAGTTTTGCAGCCATAGCATCAGCTTGAATTTAGCAATTTCAGATATTGTAGTTTGAGATGCTGCTGTTAATTCAACTCTTAAGACCTTCTGACATTTCTCATGTTACAACAGTCATAGCTTCCTATTGTTGTAAATGGCTTTTTCTCCTGTTACATGAACAATGAAAGCAATTCAAGGAAACCTGTAAGGAAACCAAAACTATAAGGAAACCTATGAAACTCATAATATTTCAAAAATGCATCATTTTTAAAGGCAGATAAAATAAGGGGGGAAATGCATAGCTTCTTTAAATGATCTGTGCAAATTATGTATGGAAAAAGTATAATTTGGAATTGCTGTAAATAAATACTTTTTTTTTTTTAATTTAAGAGTTTTAGTCTGTTACCTTTTTCTTACATTTCGGATCTAAGTTACATTATAACTGTGATGTTATTTGCCTAGTCAGTTGGTTTTGGCTTGCCTATAATATCATAAAGTCACAAAGTCACAGAATGATTTGGAACAGAAGGGATCCTCAAGTATCATCTGGGCCAAGCCTTGTGCCATGATAATATAGTAATAATATATTACTATATTTTCCACTAAATTCTTGTTTTCAGAGTGAAGATTTTGTTTTCAAAGGGAGCTCAAAATACACAACATGGGTGCCAAACTGCCCGAATCTGTCACTGTATGATTTGATAATGTTTGAAGAGTGTTGGCTTCTTTACTAGAGGAACATTTAGGCCGATACATTATCCATTTGTTCTCCAGTTAGCTGATTTAAGTCACTCCTCTAAATAAACCCTAATTGTTTACTGCAGTGTGACAGTTCATTAATGGATTCAGTATGGATATTAAGCTTATCGTTTATATTGTTTACTCTTATTGGCTCAGTGATTGTAAAACACTGGTTTAAAACTGGGGTGGCACACCAAGCATCATGGGTAAGACATGTAGGCTACAAACAGACAGGACCAGATGCACAAAAAGAGATGTGTTTTTTTCTCAACATTTTACATTTCTGTAGCGTTTCCTGTGAGCTGGTACGCAGCTTCAGCACAGGAGAAAACCCTGTGTGTTCATGAACAGAGCACCCAGGCTATTGGGGAAAGCACTGCAGAGGATGCACCACCACAGCACGTCAGGTTTCTTTGCTGCTTTCCCCAGTTTTGCAAAGTGACACACCGCAGCAAAAAAACTATAACTTCTGTCTCACTTCAGAAACTACAATTTAGGAGCTGGGCTAATTTGATGGATAGTGTATACTAAGGAAAATATTAGAAACCAGGAAAGGCCACATAGTCCATTGAGGCTCATTTCATTCCAAATACACCTTCCCTAGGTTATCATCCAATTGCTAAAAGAAAGAGTGATGTTACCCATTTTTTATAATTCCACTTCTGGGTGTTATGGAGATAAATACCTAAATGCTGGAGAACTAACTTTCTTTCAGAACACTGTTTCAGGAGAAAAATATTTAAATGCAGATAGGTAGCATGACAGAAAAGAAATTGACCTACCCTAAATGAAAAATATGATGATAGTGATATGAATATATGTGTATAGTCACAGTTCCACAGAGTTCCCCAGAGACAAGCTTCCAATCATGAGACTTTCAGAGAGTAACCTTTCATTTGATTTATTGTTTCAGGACCAATGCAGGAGACAATATATGACTTCTGGAGAATGGTATGGCATGAGAACACAGCCAGCATAATCATGGTTACTAATCTCGTAGAAGTGGGAAGGGTAAGTGATTTTTGTACTTAAAAAGATGAAAGACGTCCAAGGTGTTTGCTTTTTGAAACTAAATAACAGACCAACAAGGTGCTTACATACTAAATATAGTACATAAAATATGTATGACTGCCTGTGCTGAGAGGTTCATTATCAATTATTTTTAAACATGCCTTGGATGCTTGGCTTTGATAACGTTAGCACAATGAAAAAGTAACTGATAAAGCTGCATTCTCTACAGTACAGTCTGCAAAGACTGACAAAGAGGGGAGGTGTCATATCTTTGTACATATCTCAGATACCCATTTCTCTTAAGAAAATCAGTAAATTTTTTGCAGAATAAGATATGGAATCATCTCTTAGTATTTATTTTTAAGGAAGGCTAAGAGAGAGTCATTCTGAAACAGGTGTCTGAGAAAAGTAGTTAAAGTGTGAAATTGTTTTTTGGTATAGTTGTCTAAATTGATCTGGATTGCTTGGGTTTTTCTTTCTGTAAGCCTTTTGGACTAAAACAGAAAAAATCAGTTTTACACATTTGTGCACCATTCATTGATTAGGAGATTGTGTTCAGGAGCTAGAAAGTAAAGGAAAGCTTGATTTTACCTGGTTGATACTGTGTACTTCTCTTTCTTTGCTTGGTAACTTCTAAAGTAGGCCTCCTACTCTAGTCTTTATGGCTAATTTTGTTTTCAACAAGTATTGAATGGAACCTTTTTCTTTGTTTCTCACAACTGTCAATAAGTGAGTCTTTTCATTTACTGCTTTGTCTGTGCACTGCTGTCTTAGTTCTCATCTGGGACATTTTTTCAAGAAAATTTGCTTGGGAATTTGGCATACAGCTTTCATTTGGTATGAAAAAACCCCCACTGCTTTTATGGGAACTACTGCAATTATTGTAAATTGAAGTGTTGAAATAAGAAGTCAAGTACACACATCTCAGTTTGAGCAGCATGGTTTTAAGAGATGTTTTTAATTTCACACTGGTGGAGTGTCTGATACCCCCTCTGCCCTGTGGCATTTGCATTAGGAGAGGGCACTGTTTATGTGGTGTGATTTAAAGTCCTTTTTAGCAAGTCCAGTTTTACAGTCTCAGTTTGTTCTTCCATATGTCCTTTTTGACCTGATAATATAAATCCTAGTATTCAGATACCTGTGTGCTCAAGATCTGCTAACAGATCAGGTGCCAGTATTATTTTTAGATGTAAAAAAGATGGGGATTGTGACTGCAGTTAACACCTGCTGCAGGAATTGCAGAGACAAACAGGGATCATGGAGGCTGCTTTAAAAATGCTGTCCCTTGAGTGAGGAAGAAGGTAGAAATAGCTGGATGGTCACGTATTAATTCAAAACAGATGGATTTGTAAAAACAGGAAGCTCTCCAGCAAACCTCATTGTTAAAGCTTTATACACATTCATAAGTGCCCAAGCGAACAACTTCAAAAGAGATGTTTTCAGGGTATGAATAAACAAGCCTGAGAGCAAAAACAGCATTCTGCATGAAACCACATACTGTTTTTCCAAAGTCAGAATTTGGACACGCCAATTAGAGTGAACTGTCGGATGTCAGCAAGGGAGACACCAGTCTTGGTGCCAGTGTTGGCAGCTTCCGCTCGCAGTGTTTAGGTACACAGCACATTCCCACAGCAGCAAGGAATGGTTTGTGCCACCGTGGAGATTTCTTCAGGGTGCAAGAGTCCTAGTGGGATACAGATCTGCAGCTTTGGTGTTTCTGGCAGTGGTAGAAATTACTTTGTTCCCACTTTCTCTGGAGGCCAGGTGAGATCAGAAAGCAGAAATTAAAATGAACTTTTAATGGAAATAAAATCATATGAGCCACAGAACAATGCAGTCATTCCTCCACTGTTGGTTTTGTGCCACTCTCAGAGCTGGAATCATCAGCAACAAGGTGGCAAATTACAAACACACCATCTGTCCCCATAATCCCTTACACAAGCTCTGTGCCACCTTGAGTAGTAATGATTTTAATGGACCTTTTGGTAGCATTCCTGTAGGGCAAACTTTATAACTTTCCCAAACCGGAGGTTTTCTATTTCAATTGCTATCACTGGTATAAGATTTATAGAGGTTTATTATTTTTGCTTTTTAACCGTGTTGACCCATTGTAAGCCAAAGAGGAAAATTCTTTTGCATTTACAGGAAAGAGGAATTTTCAAAATTTAACATGTTTGCCACACAGTGTACGGCCTTCATGAATTAATCATTGAGGGGGCGTATGTGTATTTGTTTACCAGGACTGGCTGGATAGTCATTAAATCAGTGCTAGGAACTTGCTTCTTGCCCTGGAGCATTATGCATCAGGACTATTTTAATTGCTGCTGGAGGAATCACCATGAGGCTGTCCCTAATGCAGGCACCTGCTGCAAATGACTCAGTCCCTGCATTACCCTCCAGCAGGGTCTGGGTACATCTGCCAATATCTGTCACTATCTGAGGCACACTTGTCAGAACCACACATCCCTTTAAGCTCTTGTGTGGTCCAGCAAGGGACTCTTGTCAGTGTTTCTGGCACCTGCACACTGCTGTGCACCTGGTATTTAAATGGCACCGAAATGTGTTTTGATTGTTTTCTCTCTTTAATGAACCCACCTGAGGGACATTCAGCTCTTTATCAGTAGCCTGTTACCCAGTCACTCACATTTACGCTGCTTGTGTGGAAATTCAGAACTAGCTTGCACTGTTACACTAATCCATCTGCCAGAAGTCTTATCACAAAATCTGCAGGGCTCCCTAAGGAGACTTTTGTACTGATAATTTAAGCTAATGATTTCAAAACATATTTAGTCAGTTTTATGAAGACCTCATTAGAATGTGACTGTTTATTAAAAATCTAAATGAGGTCTCACAGTCATTTAGAAAAAGCATTGCTGAGTTGCATGAATAGTTCTTCGATAAAGGATGATGAAGTGGTGCTTAGTTAAGGTTGGCCTGGGTTGACATAACAACTTTTACCAAAAAAAATCCTAAACAAATAAGCAGCCCTTGAAGCAGCCTTGAAAAAAGGTCTCTGTCTTCTTCCTGCTGGAATCAACAACTTTTCATTTACAATGAAGTTCACAAAAAGAAAATGGCAATTAATTAATGGTAATGATCCAAGAATCAGAATTTTGCAAGCCACACACTAATGGATATAAAGCATAACCGAGAATCAAGACTCATATAATTACATCAGTGTGACAACAAGCTGTTTCAAAGTAATGAATTCTGGATTATATTAATGCAAGAGGCCTCCATGCCCATATCTGTAAGTGGTACAGCACCTGAAGATAGTAGTATAATTTCAGGGAGCATCTTTACCTAAGAGATTTAGCATAATCCAGTGAATTATTCTGTAAGAAAGAAAAATTTTTATCCACCAGTGTGATGATGTTATGATTACCGGGGGTGATCATGAAACAGACACAGAAGAATATCTTGCTTACTCCAAGAGACCACTCTGGAGGGCAAAAGACACAGAAAAGCAATGGGAATGGGATCAAGGTGTTCAAGTACTGGCCAAAGTCTCAGGTTGTTCTTGATTTGTTTCAGTGTTTGCATGTATTGAAACATTTCTGTCTTCCTTGAAGAGGCATGATGGGAAGATTTAGAATATATTCAGCTGTGCTATCTAGCTGTCACCTCCATCTTTGCTCTTGCTGGGCTGGTACTAATACTTAGTTGGCAGAATCAAACTTGGCATGTCACATTATTTGTCATTCTTCAGCAATCGCTTTCTCTCCCACTTGCTTTAGGCAGAAGAAATTTAGTAATAACTGATTAATAAAGGCTGAAATGCACTGGCATAATTCAGTGGAGGTGGTTATAAATAAATGTACTGCAAGGACTTATGATTGTCTATCATGCTTTTAATATAACAAAGTATTCACAAACAAAATCACTATAAATAATTATAAAAAATACAACCTCACCCCAGGAGCATTGTAATTACAGTAATTAGAGTTTCTCAATTATTATCCAGAATTAGAAAACAGCCAGTGCTAATAGTGTTAATAAGCACACAAAGGACCCTTTTTGTGAAAGGAAGCAAGGTTGACTACAACAGAATGGGTGTGACGCAAAGGGGAATGAAGGTCAGCTGCAGACTGGTAAATAGCCTCTATGCCTGCACCCACACTCACACCTTTGTGCTACCCAAACTGCCTCTCCCTGCTATCTTATCCCTCAGGAGTGGTGTGCTCTCCTCATAGTCATTTCACACTCTTCACAGGTGAAATTTCCATCCCAGAAGCCAGAAGGGCTGTGTTTGCATAGGGAAAAAGAAAGAATACAGTGATGGTTTAGCTTTTCCTTGGTTTGTTTTCCCGGACCTGTGGTTGACATGTTATGTATGGCATTTCCCTGCAAAAATGGGGATGACTGCGATTTTTCATGCTTAAGAGACTATTAGGTTCCACATGACAGTGAGGAGATCCAGACAATGGCCGCCTGACAGAGGGAGCATCTCCTTGATGCTGGCTTGCTAAAAAGCATTACTTGTAAGATAAATGGTGTCAGAAAAAGGTAGTTCTTCCTGGGAAAGGCTGTATGGGCATAGCCCTTAGCAGTCTTAAGTTCCTGTCTTTGGGTTCTCAGGATGGGCATCATTGGTCAGCATTCAAGAGACATTTCTTAAACAGATTCAAACATGTTTCCTTATCAAATAAAACCCAAAAGTCTTTATGATGAACCAGATCTTCTTCAGATCTACTTGATGATAATTTGTGTTATCAACAGAGATTAGACATCCAAGAAAAACTGCTAAATAAAACCCTGTCCAAAGACTTATTACTGGAAACAGATTAAAAGAAAAAAACAAAATCTTCATAGGAAACTTCAGCAACATAAAAACCGTGCGAAACTTCCAAAGAACTTACCACCTACACTTAGAATGAAAATGGAATTTTTTATCACAAAAGCGAGTATGAAGTTTGTACTTACGCATTTAACAAGTTTTGAGAATCTTCCATGCAGAAAATCCTTCTAATAAACAAAGGTAGACTCAAATTGTATTTAAGATTCAGATCACCCAATACTGTGATCTTGCAGAGGTGAAACACAGTGACTCTTCAGCACATCTCACAAACAGCACTTTTGTATTTAGTATAAATGGAAGAACACTCTGTCTAATTGAAACTGCCTCTAAATGTAATAAGCCAAATTACCTACACTGGAATTAATTCAGAATACTGGTGTTAATGGTCCTTAGGAAGTGTGCCAAAGAGTTTGTATGCATAATGGTGACTAAGGTTTCATTTCAACTTTTCTACTGAAAGAAAGAAACCACATTTTGTAAATAAGAGGGGGAAGGTTGTTATGTGAATCCATTTGCGTCCTCAGGGTAATTATAGTCCCAATGTCTTAAATATATAAGTACTGTCCTTCCCCATCCATAGAAAATTTTTTTCCTAATCATGTTTACCCCCCAAAAGTGGGACTTGTGCTGATGATACATAAGCACAAAGTCTTATATTCTGTTATTATACTTCTGGTTTCACTGTAGTTCCAGTATCTCTTACTGGATAGAGGACAGTTTATACTTTTAGAGAATATCAATGAGAAAAACAGAAAACCAATCAAAATTTAAAACTACTGTTAATCTTCCAAGTCAGTGAATCCTTCCAGTCATCAAAACAGATTTCATCTTTCTATATTTTTAACCAGAAATAACAAATTTACATTACTGAATTATACATAGTAGGGGAGAAGCCCTTAGGGAAAAATTAGTTGGTTGTTCTTCAGGAAAGAGAAGGAAGGACTCTTTGCAACTGTTTAAAAAAGACGTGCCCAGGGTAGCAATGTTAGCATCATGAAACAGAACATCAAGCTACAGGCATTCAGCACTGTCCCATGTCACTCAGAGCAGACATGGGTTCAGCTCTCAGTGTTTTGTTGTATTCTCATCTCCAGTAAAAGCTATGTTTCAAAGAATGTTAATCAACACAGATTAATATCTTAATGCTTACTAATCCAGTTGAGATAATTCACTTTGAGAAACGAACAAAAGAGGTTTAAGGATACACAAATGCCCTGACCCCTTTATTGGACTAACTGAAGTGTTAGTCCACCAAGGCATAGGATGCAACTTTAGGTACAGTTTGCCAAGAGGGAGGGCTTCAGGTTCTTACTTGAAATGTCAGGGCTAGGAAGATTACTTCATAACTGCAAGTCTCCTCACCTCAGCAGTCTCTTGAAATTATTTCTCAGTCTCTCTGTGAAGGGAGAAGTATCCTGGAGTCACTGACACAGTTTTACTTTACCCAGTAGAGTAACATGTAGAGCTGTCTAAGCTAACATCAGATGATCAGGTTGTAGAGCCAGAAGGCACTAACTGGTTGGTGCTCTGTACCCAGCTAAGGGCATGATTTTGCTCTTGGAATGGAAGCATGGTTCAAGCTGTGCTGCTCGATGCAGGCACATCTGGTCTTCAGAGCACAGGATCTGAGAAATAGGCCTGTGATTTCACAGTTGTATCAGGAATTCAGAAAGGCTTTCAGGAGCTCCAGCTAACCATCCTTCATCTTGGCATGGGACCACCCTCCTCATGTGTTCTGTGCTCAGCCTTTTTTCTTCCAGGGCTGTACTTAGGTGCACAAAATTGCCTAAATGTAAGCAATGAAACAGAGACAATCCCTATCCCTCTGTTGGTATTAATAATGGAAGCAGGAACAGCTTTGCCTTAGGTTGCCTTACCCTAAAGCAGCTCTTCTAGACCAAATCTTTTTTATGGTAAAAGGAAGGCCACACCATGGGTTTAGCCTGCCATCTTAATTTCATCTAACCCAGTCTGCCAGGTTGATGGCATGCTAACAGAATACTTGAGTCTTAAGAACAAAGAGATCACATTCATTTTGTCAGGTGCAAAGCATTTGTTTATGGCTGCTGCTGCTGGACATGTCCAGAAAGCCAACTCTTGTGGGCAGAAGCTGAATGAGAGTGCACCAACCACGCAGCTTAGGGCTGCACTGTTGGGGCAGCTTAGGGCAGCAGAAGGTGGAGAACTATGTCAGCTCTGAGTCGTCTCTGGAAGAAGTAAGACTGAACTAGTAAAATTCATGGAGACATTTCTCCTCATCCTGGCAGCTGTAAACAACATAAAGACTTCTGGCTGACTTCACAGAGATCCATTCGTCTGATGGTGCCAAACAGTATCTCAAATATTGTATTTCTCAATAGTCTTCCATAGTTCTTTTAGAAAACTGTAGAATGAGGTATAAAACTAATAACAGACTTGCGCAAAAGCAAACAAAAGAAAATGAAAAAAAGGAAGACTGGGTTTTATCTTCTGTCAAAGGTTGTTTTATAACATATAAAATGTTCTTATATTGTAATGCATTTTTTGTTTGAAAAGTATTTAAATAAAAATACTTTCAATTATTGGATGTTCTTTTACTTCAAGCCAGTGAAATGAAAGTATATGTTAACTGAGCTACATCTGTAAAACCTGTTAAAAATTTTACTAGTGAGCATGGTTGACTGTTTCATTTTATAGCCAAGAGGTTTCACTTCAAAATTTATGTCTGACTTGTCATTACTTAGTTCAGGATTAATTTTAAATTAGAATGTATAATACTACTCTTCACTAATGACAATCCATGCAGGGCACAGTCAGTTATATCACCCTCTTGCTAAGAATATTTCAGAATCAAAGGAAATTGGAAACTTTGAGTAATCAGTGTTATTTAAACTGTTCTGTATGAACCACAAAGTGTATTTCATGGCCAGCTCACATATTAAGTCTGTAATATTATTCCTATTCCAAAATTCTAGGTAAATGAACTACTGCCCTGACTTTCCTACTGCCTTTTAGCTGCATGTGTCACACTGCCAAATGGTTAAATATACAGCTTTGGAAGTCACAATTTGTGTTCATTAGCCATCCACAGCCTACATTATCTGTTATATTTAGAACTAGCAACAACAACTTTTCACCTTCATTTTTAATTCTAAGTTTCACACGTTAGACTATTTTACTGGGGCATGGAACTAGAGAGCGGAAGTAGATCATTCTCTTCTCCGAATTCCTAAAATTATTAGTAAAATAAGCATGTTTGAAACAATTGGACAGTGTACCTTGGGATGAATAGATTTAACCAGAGCATTTTCATTATGTATCTGGCAATCATCCTTTTATCTCATCTCGTGATGAACATCTGTAATTTTTGGCATGTTGGTAGGATGTAAATGTGGGGTGTATGTGAACAAACTCTCAATTATAATTCTGCTCAGATGAGATTTCAAAATTATGGTTTCTGCTTCGAGGACGATATTTACTGTTATGGTAGCAACTATGTAGAAAAAAAAAATCTAGTGCATTTAATATTCAGTTCTGGAATCATGTCTCAATTATTTAGTTAAACCTTCTGTTAGTGAGGCTTTTTTTTTGTAAAACACATACCAAATGTTTATAAAATGGAAAAGAGAGTCATCAAGTTATGGTAGCTAAAGCTGTGCTAAAAAGAAAAAATTAACATATGCTACCAGCAGTGTTTTTCATATTTAATGAGTAAAACCATATTCTATTTTGTTGCAATTGTCTTCTCTTTTACAAATAAAGGCCCTGATCCAGTAAGCATTTATAAATATGATTTTGATTAAGCCTAGTTAATCTACTTCTGTCTTTAAGACACCTTTGCATTTATTTGGGTGGTCCTAGAGGAGATAGGAGATGGATCTTTAGGCATTTACTTGACTTTTGGTTCACCAGAAGTCCATGGAGTTCTCAGGTCCAGAGCTTAGCATGTGCAGAGCATTGTAGAACAAGAGCCAATAGTAGGGGAAAAGCCTGAATTAAACTAAAATTTGGTTTGGGGGTTTTTTCCCCTGCTAGAGTGTGAATCATCAGTTGGTCTCTGGCTCTGACTGAATTTTGGCATGGTTCCCATGGCTTTTACAGCCCCTATTCCACTTGGGAGAGTTTTCAGGAAATCATGTTGTCATGGATCCTTCTGCTCAGCTCCAGTCTGCTCTGTGCCCAAAATCCCCTGTGCAGCAGAGTAAGAAATCTCCGGCGGGCCCAAGCTGCATAAAGCACAAAAGGCTAAAACTTCTGTGCAGCATCTCCCAGTGCTTCCCTAATTATTCCACTGTATCATCTTAAATAAGGTTTAAAAAAGAGTGGAATCAAATCCAGCAGTTGAGGCATAAGAACATGGGGACTGTGTTCTTCTAAATTGGTCTTTCTGAATTGTCCCTCGTTCTTAGCCATAATCCAGACTGTCTGGATTTACCAAGTTAGAAACAGGCAGGTTTTCCTTCAAGGAAAGAGCAATTTAATTCAGCCAGTGTTGCTTTTTTTCCCCGCCCCGACTGTTTATTTTGCTAAACTAGAGCTGTTTCAAGGATGGCAGGTGCCCATCAGAAAGAAACAAGGCTAAAGTTAGCAACAAAGAGACGTGCTGATGAGCAGTGCTGCTCTGGGGATCACGGCTGCAGCTGCTCCCTGCCTATGTGCATTGGCCATCTCTGTGTGGTTCAGGTTCCACCTATGGAACAGGGGTGTGAACAGGCAGGAAAAGGGAATCGGCTCCAGAGAAGGGGTTTGTCAGTGTGTTGCTCCAGCCCAGGGGCAGTGTGAATTGTCTTAGTCTTCATGAAGTCAAAAAATCATCATAGCCATAGGTGGGAAAACCCTGTTTCAAAGAGCTTCTGGCAATGACTATAAAAGGGTCAGTTTGCTGGCCAGAGGGATTTGAGCAAAGTGAATTTTCTGGGTTTTTCTAACAACATAGACAAAACAGTGAGCATTCAATGTTTTCCACTTAGCTTCTATGAGAGGATTTTTGGAAATACATCTCAACAAAATAAGATCTGAAAAAATATCAAGTAGATGCAACAACAGATAGCAGCAGTAACTACTAAACTGCTTGCAGCAATGTTTAATGCTTTTGAAATGTTTGTTCATTGCTTACAGTGCATAGATATGCTTTAGAGATTAATACACATTTGTCAGAGGTCCTGTTCTTCAAGAATCCTTGGAATGGGCCTCAGCTTGGTACTTGCTTGGTGGAATCCTTCTCCTCCTCTCTGGCACCCTGCCAGCTTGCTGGCTCTTGGGCATGGTGGGGGGAGCAGTCTTGCTACCCTTGCCTTGTTCGAGCACTGTCCAGGGTCCCAGCTCCAAGCCTCTCGCCATGGAAGGGAACTCTGGTGTTGCCAGTTGTCCTGAAAACACCCTTAATACCAGATGAAATGTGAACACTAAAAAGAAGTTTTTTTAGCCAATACTAATGTGGTTACTAGGTCTGAAGACAAGCACAGAAAAATAAATAAAAAGCTGCTTATATAGCTTACCTGAACTTTAGCACTGCTCTAGGAGCTTTCCATCAGCTGTGTAAGCAGGAACAAGCTGTTGGATACTTGTATAATTTTGTGGCTGGGAGCCAGGGCTTCTGACCAGGCTACTCTTTTTCTCTGAAGAGGATCCTGATGTGAGGCTGTATTTTGCCAGCCCTTCAATTCAGATTTAAATTTTATCATGCTAATGAGTCAGAAAAAGGGCCAGAAATACTGACCCTGCCTGGACAAACTTTTTATTTTATCAGCCAATGTCACTGCTGTGATGTGGCAAGGCCTCCCATCTGTCCAGACAATAAAGAAGGATTGTACAAGATTATCAGCTACATTCTGGAAAAAATGCTTAAGAAAGTGTATTTTCTTCTTCTTCTTGACAGGACAGAGTTTGACTCTCTGCATAATCCTTTCTATACTGAACCTGGAATTTGTATAAATAAGTCATTTGAATCCTGCATTAAAGTTTTCACTGCATGCTTATTCACGCATTCATCTGTTTTACCTTTTGCTCAAGATTAGACATGGTAGTAATCCAAATATTTTTGCATAAAAATGGATTTGAGAAATACTCCTATCAGTTGTGAAGTTTAATTTTTTTTTCTATCAGTTTTTCATTGAATATTTAAAGTACCTGAGTTTTTTACCCAACTCATTTAAGTGCATATTTAGTTAAACTAGATTTACATGCATTAAAAGATTCATTTTAAATTTTCAATTTGGTGAGAGAAAGAGAGATGTGTAACAGATGCCACTCCTAACATGTTCTGCACTACTGGATTATGGCCAGATGCAGTGGTGATAGAATAGCTATTGTCATGATAAAGCAGAGCAAGAGAGAGATGTAAGTAATGTGTTAGCTTCCCAGTCCACCACTTTGTCCACACAAATGGGAAGGAGGAGAAAATTATTAAGTCTGTCAGCTATCTACAATACAGTCTTCAAACCACCCACTTTTAAAAAATAGCAGTCTAGGCAGAGCTAAGTGAGATGAATCCTACCCATTATGTTGGGAGTTAATAGTTAAGCTATGTAGAGTTATAATAGTTAAAGCCTGGGCATAAACCTCAGCTCTTAACTTCAAGCATTGAGTTTTGCTATTTGACCTGTCATCAGTTCCTTTGGAAAGTTAACACAGGTGCTTTTCTAAAAATAGAAAATCATACAATAAATATCTTGAGATAGAAGGAATCCACGAGGATTGTCAAGGTCCAGCTCCTGGCCCTGCACAGCAACATCCTGAAGAGTCACACCATGTGCCTGAGAGCATTGTCCAAACTCTTCTTGAACTCTGTCAGGCTTGGTGCTGTGACCACTTCTCTGGGGAACCTGTTCCAGTGCCCAATCACCCTCTCTGTGAAGAACTTTTTCCTGATATCCAACCCAAACCTCCCCTGATACAGATTCGGACCATTCCCTTGGTCCTGTCACTGGTCACTACAGAGAAGAGATCAGTGCCTGCCCCTCCTCTTCCCTTTGTGAGGAAGCTGTAAACTGCAATGAGATCTCCCTCCTGTCTGCAAAACACTTTTATTTTAGAAGGTAGAAGGATATTTTTGAGACAAATCAACAAGTAGAGGTTGGGGAAAAACTTCTGGTGGTATTTTTCCCTCTGGGCACACTCTGCTTTGGAAAGCACAGGAAATGAAGAGTTACCATAACTGAACTGTGCAGCATATAAATATCCTTTGTGCTCCAAACAAATTTGCCTTCCTTCACTAAGCACAACACAAAGCTCATGCGCAACTCTGAAAGCTGTCTTAGAAAGAGAAGAGGCAATGTCCCTCAAACATTAAACATTTCCACATGCAGAAAATGTGACTGTTCTGTGCATGATTGCACTTTAAATCAGAAATCATTGCACAGAATGCAAAATGGATTCTGTATGAACCTTCTAAAACAAATGAACCTTAATTTCTTTTCTATTTTTTAAAGGTCAAATGCTGCAAATACTGGCCAGATGACACAGAGATATATAAAGACATTAAAGTTACCCTAATAGAAACAGAGCTGCTGGCTGAATATGTGATTCGAACATTTGCTGTAGAAAAGGTAAGTTTCCAAATTCAGTTTTCTTAAATACAGTGGTATCTGCCAAAGTAACTTACATACAGATTCAACAAGGGAAAGTTAAATCTTTTGACTGACATCCTGGGTTTGTAGGTATTTTTGGGTAAACGACTACCGCCCTCTTATGGTAATCTGTATTTTTCTTTAAATGCAGCAACTATTCTGTGCTTTTCATCACTGTTGGCCCCTGCCTGAGTTAGAAAAAGTGATGTTCCTTGCCTAAGAGAAATCGAAGCCTCCCTCCCAGCAATCAATTGAAAAACACATTTGAGCTGCTTTCCCATCTTACAATCCCCACAATCATTTTCTGTCTGTACCAGAGGCTGCATGCAACATTATTCAGAAGTGTGTGGTGGGGAATACAGCTATCTGTTGGGCCAGGGTGTGCCTGGTCTGCAGAGACATAGTTGTAACAAATTACTGTTCTTCTCAAGGCAATTTCCCTTTTCACATGGTATCTGTCTTTACATGCAGAGTTCTAATCATTATGTTGTATTGTTGTTTGTTAGAATAATGCCATGCATTTGTTTGATGCTTTGTAGCTTGTAGAATTTGTAGCTCCCCCAAAAATTTTGGAATATATGGAGAACATACAAATAACAAATAAGATACTCACTGAAAGTGACAACAGGCAGGGTCAGTCAATGATGAAGTGTACCATGCATTTTGTGTCAATTCAGCAGTTTCATTCAGAATTTATTGAAGGACAGAAATGTTTTAATTGTATGTATCAGTACTCATTTGAGTTGCAGAACACCAAGGAAAGGGCCTCCTTGGAAGACTAGATATTCCTAATAGTACACTGAAGTAATGTTCCCTCACAATGAGTAGGTTTTCAACTAATTAGCTTAGAAAGCTTCTTTTTATTTAGTTGCTGTAGCTGTGATTTATTGGTTTTCTCTAATGATGAAATTGTATTCATTTATGGGTTTGAAGAATGTAATATTTAGCATCAAAGAATCCTGCACCAGGTACCTGAAACTGCCAAAAAGACTACCCCACAGGGCCTCTGTACATACGTCCAGAGTAACAAAGAAATTAGGGTTTTTTCCTGTTTTATTATTCAATCTACTTCTTAAATATGCATCAATACAGCAACCTGAGGGTAATGATAATAGAATTATGTGGTTTGAATGAACTGAAATATTGTATCATGTTTACCACTAGACATATTGTATACTGAATTCACTCAAGCCTGTTGTTTCCTTGCATTTAGGTATTTTTAATAAACAGATGAGAAACATTGTCTACACTTTGAAGTAGATGAAGCACTGGTTGATTTTTATTCTGCAAATTTTAAGCTCATGCTTTGATGTTAGCTTTTCGCTTCTTAACTGGGACTGAAGAAAAGACCTAGAGGATTTTACAGTTGAACATAAACAAACTGTCTTGAATAAGTGCATTAGAACAGATAGAGATAAAAGGCACTAAACATTTTATTTCTTTTTAAAAATCTCCATCTGAAAAGATTTCATTTAGACACTGCTTTTTAATAGTTGGTAGTTTTTCAGTAAGCCTCTAAAAGCAGTGTCAGTGTAGTTGAGTAAAGTATATTTGTTTTTACTCTATTTTCCTACTATGTTTTTTCTACAATGTTTTTTAACTCCTCCAATGGTACTGGAATGTCAAGTCTGTACATCTCTTTCATCATAATTCTCTCAAGTTTATATTTTTGATGTGCTGAGACTGATGCATTTGCACCTTCTTTAAGCCAAGGTCTGTGATGAGACAGAGTGCATCCTAACCAAACATGCAGATAATCCTAATTGAAAGGTGATATTGGAACACTTAACATTGGAGCTTCAGTTCCAAAGGACTTGCAGATTTGGCTAACAGGAATTTTAGTAATTTAACAGGAAAAATTGCAGAGTTCTGTGCCTTAGGTGGCCTAATCTCCCGTGTCAGTACACACACTGACTGGAACAGTTATCTTTTGTCCACAATGATTAAAGATTTAGAACATACAAACTGCAAGGGTGGCGTTAAGAGAACTGGCCATGTCCATTGTGGTAGAGATGAGGAGGAGGGGTAAGGAAGATCTAATTGCAGCCTGCAGCTACCTCATAGACGTTCAGAAAATCAGAGGAATCAAATTCTCCAAGACCTCCAATCTTTTCTGACCATCCTTTCTGTTTGTTGATGAACATCTCATACCTGCTCCTAAAGAACAACTTAGAAGTTCATATATTTGAAGATAAATTGATCACTGACTTCATTTTTTTTTAAATGGATATTGAGTAGTAGGGGCATGATGCTGAGAAAATTGAACCCAAAAGTGCAGTCTTGTTTTGAAGACTGTTTCCTAGCTATGCTTTGCATTGTGTAAATAAGCAACTCCTTTGGAGCAGTTTCTTTAAAGCACAACAGTTAACTCAGGTGAACAAGTGATATATGAATAGTAACATACAGCAACAACATAAGTTTTTGTAGAATTATTTAACATCCTAGGGTTTAGCAGTGTACACCATTTTCTGTTTGTTTCAACTGAAAGAAAAAGTAAAAAATAGTCTTTCCCAGCTGAGCATATGCTTTTATGATTCATGCAGTTATGTGCTATTTTGGGTTCAGAAATCAGCAGGAAAGCTAGATATAAAAATCATTCTTTTGTAGATATAATAAGAAAACTCATTATAAAAGTGTCCTATATGCAAAACCTTTCCTAAGTAGCTGTTAACAATGATAGACAAAAATGCAGTCAGCCTGACAGACAGCCTTTTCACAACTAAGGCAGAGGATGTACGGGACATAACCTGATCTGTGTTGCAGCAAGGCGCATTGCTTTGGAGGGGCAGTTTGTTTGTTGTAAATTTGAAAATCTCAACTGTATACAGCATGAAGAATTTGTATGGGTCCTCAATTCAGTCCTCAGCTTGTATAGTTGTGGCATTGGTTTTTTCTATGGGATCTTTGTTTCCTGGAGGATCATGGGCAGTTGTTACAAGCAATATAAAAGTGTTGGAGACACTACCTTCACCTATACAGAGGTATTTACAGAGTTGAAGGCCTTGCTTACAGTAGCAGAGATGCGTTAACTAACACACTAAAATCTCCAGAGAGCAGGGACCAAATTGTATTCAAATCTGTTTGATAGACTGTCTTAAAATGCAGACTGTTTTGTCTATTCCTGGGTTTCAATATGCTTTAAAATTGGTTTTTAGGATATAAGGTCATTTCTGTTTCAAGGGTGTGATCTCCGAGTCCACACCACTGCCTCATATGCTCTTAATCCTCTCCCTTGCCTACCTTTTTGTGTCAATTTCCAGGGGAGATGAGATATTTCTCTGAGCAGATGCCCTGTCTCCACAGACCCCCAACTTGAGCTGTCAGAGTATCAAACACTCCAACATACACTAAGTCCTCTTTAGTCCTGTAGTGCTGGCATGTCCAAAACTTCTCCGCCACTGAAAATCCCAGAGTAATGCATAATAGCAGTAAATTAGGAGGCTTATATTACTTATTATTCAAAGAGAATAAAGCCTTTTATATGCAAACAAGCTCAAGACAGGAAATACATCTTTAAGAAGAAAAGCTGTAAACTATGAGTTATTAATATTGTTGACATTTAGTCCAGCCTAGACATGATATGCCATAATTTTGCTGTTTGCTTATGATACATGTATCATGAACTATGTTTGTGGATTTCTAATGAGAGTAAAACACTGGCAGCTACATTTTTAGAGGGGTAAGGGAAAATACAAGCAGTAAGAAAATAAAACTTACCATACACACTTCTGATATCCATACTGCTCCCCAAAGTCACGTGGGAAATTACTTGCACAATCAGCTTCTCATTCATGCCGGTCTCACCATATCCATGTCCTTGTAGACTGTGGCAAATCACCTGAAAGGTGAGCATGTGGAGGGCTACAAACACAGCCCCTATGATTGAAGGTGCAAAAACATTTCTTATTATTCAGCTTTTTCTTTCAGACCAATGAAGGAGACAAATGATAAGGAAAATTATGCTGAAGCTGTAGTTCCCTGAAGTCAGCAGCAAAACCCCTGTGGAGAGCAATGGGGAAAAAAAGTCGTCTGTGCTCTGTGTTCAGCCTTGCTGCTGACCTGTTCTGTGATCATGGCAGGCACCTTAAGGCCACAGTTTGCAAAGCAGCCTAGTACTTAAAAATAGAGATGAGCATTTCTCTTGTTGCTAAAAGTTTTTGACAAATCTAGTGCTTACGTATTGAATTTTGTTGGAAGGCTTTGAAACCAGTTGATACCTAACCTTTGAACTTGCTCTCCTGCTATGAGGAAGCTCCTCAGCAGTCTATACCAATTGTGTTGGTAAGGGGTGGACGCTTTTCAGCAAGGCTCAGGCTTCTCAAGATTTCAATCCTTGTCTTTTCAACAGAGAGGTGCTCATGAGATTCGGGAAATACGTCAGTTCCACTTCACGGGCTGGCCGGACCACGGTGTCCCGTACCATGCCACGGGCCTGCTGGGATTTGTACGGCAGGTCAAATCCAAGAGTCCACCAAACGCTGGCCCTCTGGTTGTTCACTGCAGGTAGGTAAAACAGAAATCTCTCTGTTGTGGTTTGCACTAAACTCAAGACCTACTTTTGCTTCTCCTTTACTGTGTATTCCCCACACAGGTTGCTGAACCCACTGGAGCTCTACTCACAATAACTATAAACAAAAATATATATACATATACATATGTATATATATATATAACAAATATATATACAATATATAAATGAGAGTAAAACAATGAGTCTGAACTCCTGCAAATGCCCGGCTGAATTTCAGTAATCATCCAGTTGATCTGGTACCTGTGAGATGAACCCTTAAACCTTTTATATTTCCAATACACTGCTGCACATTAACTGTGCTCTTCTTCTACTTTAGTGCTGGTGCTGGCAGAACTGGATGCTTCATTGTCATTGACATCATGCTAGACATGGCAGAACGAGAAGGTGTTGTAGACATTTACAATTGCGTGAGAGAGCTTCGATCACGGAGAGTGAACATGGTGCAGACCGAGGTATTGCTCCTCTACTGGAATACTGCTTTGCAAGAAAAAATACCCTTCTAGCCCATAAATAGAGAGCTTTGTAGTTGGCACCCCCTAGAAAGTAGTTCATTCAGTCACATGTAGAAAATAATCTCTGCATAAACCTGAACAACCCATGCCCAAACAAGTGTATGGTTATGCTTCACTGAAGGTTTACCATGTTTCTTAACAAGTAAGGAAAACCAGGAATGCTTCCTGTCTCGGAAGGATTCATTCTGAAGTACATCTTGTTGAGGCTTAGTTTCATGATAGCACCTACAGAACTGCCCAGAGGAATGAGGAAACCAGAAACATTCTGAGTTTTGTTTCATAATATTACTGCACTTCTCTAACTACTTGTAATTAGTTTAAGACAATCCCTCTACATTCATTTCTGAATGAGTGGGATAAAGTTTCTTAAACTGTAGCTGTTCCTGCTGGTCTTGCTTCAGTGCTGGTAAATTGAAGAGAGAAGTAGCAGCCATATTAGTTGTCATGTTTATTTTACCAAAATACTAATGGTCTCTGCATTCCATGTCAATAACTATCTATTTTAAATGCTTTACCAGGAACAGTATGTATTCATCCATGATGCTATCCTGGAAGCCTGTCTTTGTGGGGACACATCTATTCCAGCTTCTCAAGTTAGGTCTGCTTACTATGAAATGAATAAACTAGATCCTCAAACAAACTCAAGCCAGATCAAAGAGGAATTTAGGGTAAGTAGTGGTAAGCTCACATTGCCTAGAAGCTGTAGAGTTGAGCTATACTAAAGACTTCTGCTTAAGTGTTAATAGCCGGATGAATTTTGTAACAGGTCTAGGTGGGAAAGACTGCAAAAAGGGCAAAACAACATGTCACTCATCTCTATGGAGTGATGGTGAATCATAAAATAATGCAGTGGGATAGTAGTAAAATACTCTTTTTACTCGAGGGAAATATGTTGATCCTTCCACTGTCCTTTCTCCAGAAGGCAGGGTACTCTGCAGCTGTCTTTGAGGTTATTTTTCATAATTGTATGCTTCCAGGATTTCTCTGCTTCCAAACCCTGCTGACTGTGATGTGTTTTCATCTCTCTGCATATTGATTCCCACTGAAACTGAATGCTGAGCTGATCTATTCTTAAATGTTTTGGGTTGCTTTCAGTGCTGTGTTAATTTTTCTGTTGCGTTGTTTACTCTCTTTGAAAGACTTTAAATATGGTGACTCCGACGCTGCGCGTGGAAGACTGCAGCATCGCACTTTTGCCGCGAAACCATGAAAAGAATCGCTGCATGGATGTGCTGCCTCCAGACAGATGCCTGCCTTTCCTCATCACGATAGATGGGGAAAGCAGTAACTACATCAATGCTGCACTGATGGATGTAAGTCTCCGCCACATCATTAATAATAAAAAGGCAAAAAGCAGCCCTCCAAACTGAGTCGTGCTATAGGAAATGGAGTCAGCATAAGAAGACTGAAAGCCTTCTAGCTTGTTTTGTTTTCCAGAGGCATGGCACAAAATCTTTAAGCACTCCCAAGTACATTTAGGATCACACATATGTTATGTCACAGCCAAGGTTCCAAAGCCGTGCTCAGAGAGCAATTCAGTGAGTTTTGATAAATTAAATCTGTCTGAATTTCTCCCTAGTGCTTGAATTTTTAACCATCTGGCCTAGGAAAACAAGAGTTACCTATTAAGAGATTGAGGCAGTTAAATAGAATAATAAGGTTTGCAGCAATATTTCAGTTCTCTTTGTTTATAATTTAAACAGTAATTAACAAAAAAAATAATTGTCTGTCAACACAAGATAGTACACAAGCCATTACTTCAGACACAAGATAGTATACAAGCCATTACTTCAGCCTTCCCATTTATTTCTATTTGAATGAATGGTTCATCTTCATGTATGTGTGGAGGTTTTTTTCCAAATGCATCTATGGCAATTCTAATCCTTGTAATAGAGTAGTAGTAAAAAGACACTTAAACTGCCTTTAGAGTCTGTAGATATTTATAGCCTATTTTTGACGATTTACAGCTATAGTCATTATGGTTGTCAAACACATAAACAACAAGAAAACAGAGGTTAGTAAGGAAGGAACACATTGTAAATGGCCTTTTTAAAACGTGAAGCTAGAGTAATAACGGTTTATTGTAGTTTTTTCATTTCTTTCCTTCCAAGTTCTCAAAGCATTTTCCTAAAATAAGCCCAAGTTCAAAACAGTCCTGTGAAAATGTAGTAAAATGTATCTTTGTGTTTATCTGTATGGAGAAACCAAGAACAGAAGTGTAAGTGACTTGTCTGGGTTCTCACAGTAGGTCAATGACATTTCATATTAGAATAGAGTTTCCTTAATCTGCAATTTGCAACTGTGCCATTACATTGTCTTCTTTCCTGGAGAATTCAGTACTGTTTCGTTCTGTGAGTTAAGTAATGCTCAGAAAGAGTAGGGCCTTAATACTTGCTTTGAAGATGCTTCCCATCTTCAGTATTGAAACAGTGAGCTAGACACAGAACCATATCTGGGCAAAAGGCTCCAAGGGAGGAGATGATTTAAGTTGCTTTCCACCTGAAGCACATTAGCCAGGCTTCTGTAGTAGCCCTGCACAGATGGAGAAGAGCAGACATTTGCCTGTCCCTCTAAACATTCGATCTCCAACAAGCAAGATGAAGTGTTTCCCCTTCTCCACTTGCATCAGTTGAGGTGCTGTTTAATCACCTCATGTAAGCCTTCAGAGCTCACTTCAAGAAAAAGGGGTAGCAAGCATAATTTTGGTTATTCAGTATCAGAATGAGTTTGAGAATAGTTTTCCCAAAAAAGCTTCTGAGGCTTCTAGTCAAGTGAGTAATGGAGACCCCTTTGGACATCTCTCATCTGCATGAAACTTCCTGGAAGACAGGACCAGGAGGATAGAAAGCGGCTGATGTGGGAGCAGCATCATTACCTGGTGGTCACAGTGTGCCGAAACAAAGAACCAAAATTTTGCGTGTCTGTGTCTGTGCCCAAAACACAGTGGATTCATTTTCTGTGGTCTCCTCAGTGGCTATCTCTGAAAGAATGATCACAGAACCATAGACTATCCTGAGTTGGAAGGGACCCACAAGGATCACCAAATCCAGTAATTGTTAGGATTGGAAGAGACCTCTGGAGAACATGTGGTCTGAACCCCCTGCCAAGGCAGGGTCACCCTGAGCGGGTGACACAGGAATGTGTCCAGGTGGGTTTTGAATGTCTCCAGAGAGGGAGACCCCATGACCTCCCTAGACATCCTGTTCCATTGCTCTGCCACCCCCAGTGTAAAGAAGTTTTTCCTTACCTTGAGGTTGAAACTTCTTGTGTTTTAGCTTATGGCCATTGCTCCTTTGCCCTGTTACTGGGCATCACCAAAAAGAGTCTGGCACCATCCTCTTGGCACCTGCCAAGTCAAAGTCCAAATCCTAGCCCTGCACAGGACAGCCCTAGGAATGTGCCTGCAGTAGGTGATCTGATTTGATCTCTGTCATGGTGCAAATGCTTCAGTTCAAGGCATCTATAGACTTCCCTGCCCTCCTTAAGGAAGGCAATGGCACCCCCGCCCAACTAGTGCCCCAGTATGGCCATGGTAGCTTTCAAGGTTCAGAAGGATGTAAGCAAAAAATGCTGGCTTGAGATCCACAGTGGAAAAGCTCCAGCAAACAGCTCAGTCAATGACATACTCTGATACTAAAAGAAACAAAGAGCACTGAAATTATTCCCTGGGTATCCTCACTGCTGTGACATAGACCAGAATTTCAACAATATTTCTGAAGAATAACTAGATACTTCCTTTCACAGGCATCATTCAAATTTAGAGCTAAATGCAAACAGCCAAGATTAATCTGTCCATTAACAGCTCAAAAAAAGCCCGTTGCTCAAAATCTTGTAGGAGTTGAATTGGAAGCAAAAACCTCTGATGATTTTACTCTATGCCTGTGGCAAGAAATACATTTTAAAAATGTAACATCTGCACAAGTTATAACCTACCCAAATACAGTTTATTAACTTTGAAGTATATAAGATCTCAGGAAAGAGCTGAAAACAATATATTAATTTTATAGAAAATAGAAATAATGCTTTCCATCCTGAAGTTTTGGGGCTATGACTGACATTCTGCTAAATGGATTTTTCTCTCTTACCATTCTTCTCATCATCTTGTTACTTCTTTGCAGAGCTACAAGCAACCATCAGCTTTTATAGTTACACAGCATCCCTTACCAAATACTGTCAAAGATTTCTGGAGACTGGTCCTAGATTATCACTGCACTTCAATAGTCATGTTGAATGATGTGGATCCTGCACAAGTAAGTCCAGAAAAATACTTCATTCAAAAGAGGAGTGCTAGTGCCTCAGCATTTCAGAACAGCCTTAGGTTGTAATTAGTTTTGTAAAAACAACATTAAATGCTTACACACTAAAACATTTATTTGTAGCTTGCAGATACACGTAGGGGAAGAGGAATAACTCAGACCAATAGCAGCTTCTGCACCAGAATATTAGTGCACACGCACGTAAGTGCATGCACCTATAATTTATTGTAAGAGGACATGTTTTAGGAAGAGCTGCTAAAACCCAAAAGTTGTAGAATACAGACTCAAGTCTGAAACATGCTAATAACCTCCAAAATCATAAGCAGAAGCCAACAGCTATTCATTAGCCTGCCTAAAACAGGTCAATTACCTTGGTCTCCCTACCAGGGTGTAGGTATTCCCAGTGTGAAAATCTGTGTTGTGTATTGCACAAAATGATGTTGCCATTGGCAAGGAGATAGGAACTAAGTTAGGAGAAAGGAGCTAAAGACTGGAGACGAAGCATACTTTGAAAGAGAAAAGAGGGCCAGAAAACATGTAGGGGAATATAATTAGCTTACAAAAGAGTTGCACATGCTGTACATGTTGTTCAGAAAATTGGAAAACCGAACCTACTGGTTGGCAATTTAATCACTAGGATTAATCACTAAGTGTCTCAGAGCCTGACTCACAACTGCACAATTCCAATTTCTTACAAAGATATAATTTCCTTAGTTCCAACAAGCTGCACTAGCCCTCTGCTGGAATAATGTGGTGGTAATCTGGATTCTTAATATGTAAATATTTATTAATTATTGGTTAAGAGCAGTTGTAACTTTAGAGCAGACAGCAGCTCATTTTTATTTTTGAAATGATCAAGAATCTTTTTCATTTTGTTCAGTATTGCATATACTTAAAAAAATGTTTCCTCTTCTTTTTAACATGAAGAATTTATTTTTAAAAGATATTAATCTTCCTTTTAGTCTTTCAAAGGAACAGGTAGGAATTCCACACACTGTTTTAAAGATTGAATTTCTGAATCTAAGCCCTGCACTGTCTACAGGGAGGAAAAAAAGAAATGAAAGACAAAACTTTTATTCATGAATCTAAGATTATTTTCTGAGTGAATAAGGAAAGACTCAAGGGAGTCAGACTGTTAGGGACTGCTGAACAGAGTTTTTTTAATTTGTTGGCTGTGTTTTGAATTTACAATAGGGCACGTCTATTCCAAGCATTTATTAGCCTCACAGGATTTAAAAGCTATTGGGATATGCAGTTAATGCACCTGCCTCTGCAGTATGTTAAACCTTTTACCTCTTAATGCGAGTAACAATCTTTTCATTAGGAATAAATCTCAAAACCCTCAGAGCAAACAGAAATGGAGAGAGGGCAAAGCTTATTATAAACACGCATTACTTTCAGATTTATTAATAATTACCATTATGATTATTATTTATGTATATATGAAGTGTTTACAGTTCTGTTTAGATATTACCATTTATGTGGGTTGTTATGCTCTACTGGGAAATGAAATTCAACCCTTCACAGTGACTCTGACTTGAAGAGAGTCACTAGCATCACTTGCATGCAAAATGTGCAGACTTAAATGCTTTTGGTTTCTTTAGAACTAGAAAATCCTAGCTTCCTAAAACAGCCCCAGCAAACAGCTCTGCTTATTATCATTTAAGCATTTTTCAGTGATCTGTTAGAACAATACTCCTATGTATTTGAAAGATGTTTACTAAACTGTGCACATGTTAAATGATCTGAGCACTGGCGTTTGCACCAGTTGTATGCATTGAGTTTTGCTATCCTGTGTAAGATTTAGACAATATTTGGAAAATGGTAGTCTCAGCAGACCAAATCATGGTGGGGGTGGTAAAAAAATGAAAATACATTCTCCTACATAAAGTTTCTGGGTTTAACTTGTTAAAGTGATCTCCTGCAAATTTGACCCTGTTTTCTTTTTTAATTGGTGTAGTAAATTATTATGTTTTCCTAAAATGTAGTCATCTCTAAACAACTTTGTTGAGAACCAAATATTATAAGAAATGCAAAACAACATCTGGAATAAATGTGATTTGTCAGCTTAGCTCTGGATCACCAACAGCAATGCACCAGAAGGAAGACTACAGCTGTTTTACTGAATGAAATAAAAAGTTCCAAATACGACATCAATGCTTCTGCAAGCAAACAAAATTTCATGAGTTCACATTTAATTTTGGTGAATGCTTACAAAAGCTACANNNAAAAAAAAAAAAAAAAAAATCCTTAAGATTTTCATGAAAAAAAATGAACAGGCAGATTCTGGTTTCAAAAACCTTCTTGCAAAGTGTTGATTTAATCTTTGAAGTATTAACACAGATGGTAATTGGTTCCTGGATTAAGCCACTGTCATATTATTAGACACTAAAACCATTCAAGATAATAGTAATTTTACTTTTTGATCTGTAGATACCTAGAAGTAATTTTTTCTGAGAACTGAAGAAAGCATAATTAATATTTTCAGGTGTTAGTAATAAGATGAAATTAAGCAGTTATTGAAAGTTGAAAGCAATGGTAATTTTAGCCAACATCATTGGTCACGGGTAAAACACATGTGAAAGTCCTGAGTTTTGAGAATTGATGTACCCTTAATATTATAAATCACACGTTCTAATGCAGCTTGAATTATTAGCCACTGTTCAGGGCAGTGGGAGATACCAGGCCTTTGGTCTTTAGCCTCCACTGTCTCCAAGATAAGGCAATATTTGTCAGCCTCTCCCTGACTTGTCCTGATGTATTGTAGAACTAACGTTGAGTGTCAGAAGTGTTTTACTCCAAGCACCAGACACTGGAAATACAGCAGCAAGAAACAGCATGTTAACTACATGAAAAGGCATTATGAAAGCAGAGTGCTCGAAACTCAACTTGGTGCACTGTTTATTTTATAAAGATACTGTGCAGGAATTCCAGTAGTACATGTATGACAAATTAAAATACAGAAAAGTATGTTAAGGCAGCATGAAATCCAAGGTGATTTAATTGTTCTTTTTTTTGTCCACGGTCATCTATAGCTCTGTCCTCAGTACTGGCCAGAAAATGGAGTGCACCGGCACGGTCCTATTCAGGTGGAGTTTGTATCAGCTGACTTAGAAGAAGACATCATCAGCCGGATATTCCGAATTTATAATGCAGCCAGAGTAAGGATCTTATTTGAAAAATAACTTTGTCTTAATTGATGAGCTGAGTCTACTCAATGCAGAAAAGTGAAAGCTAAATTCACATAGAACCATTTTCATTTTTCAGCTTATTTATTTAAAAGCAATGGCACAATACTGAGTCACACCACAATCAGTGAGGGAAAAAAGCCTTCTGTGTATAAGTAAAAAAATACTTTAACATCTATCTCAAGTGTGTTAAATGCAAATGAAATAAATGCAGTATTCAGATTGTATGATGGCCAAAAAGTGGTGAGATCAGTGCTGTTTTCAATAGTTTGAAATTAGCCATCCTGCACATTTGTATCCTGTGTCATGTGAAGAAAGCTGTACACCAATATTAGGCATATTTTTCAATAGCAGTCCCAGCCTCTTAATGAAGATTGTGTCCCACTAACCACACTTCATAACATATGTAACCACTTGAGAAGGGCAAGTAAGTTGTTCTCATATCCAGCTTTTATGCTCCCATGAAGTTGACAGAAGACTAAAGGAGGCATGTCTTTCAAGCTGAGTGGAAAAAAGATTCTACCACAGACCAGGTGTCTGTTCCTATCCATGGAGCCTTTGCAATGGTATAAACCACCAAAAAGCTATAGCTAGGAATAAGCAGCACTCCCTTCAGAAAAAATCAAGAATTTCCCTGAGACCTGGTGAAAGACAGCAAAAGCATGTTAATATCCAAACAGGGAAGCAGATTGTAAGCTTCAAGATACTTCTTTAATACTATGAAGGCCTGGCATTTGCAGTAAATGTGGCAATATAAAAAACACAGCCTCCAGCAGTGTTAAACTGGCCTTCAGCGGGCACTGGGCCTGGCTGATCTGCTTTGGGAAAATGGGCCATCAGCTGAAAGACGCTGGAAAGGAAATCAGTAGATTTCAAAGTTTGACATCAAGCACACAAAACCAGTTGCAGAACACATCTAATGCTGCATCCAGTTTGGTTTATCCCCATATCGTGTTAATCTTACATCCTCTCTATTAACTTTTACTCTGGAGAATAAAACGTAATGTCAGCGTTTCTGTGTGTTGCTCATTTTAAGAGTAGTACTAAAATGCCCTCACTTTGTACAGAAGTGGCAAACTCTAGGCTACAAAACCGGTTTTCATGTGCATGTTTATTATGCCCTTTTCAAAGGACTCTAGTTTTCTGCCACTATCACTTGTTCTGTGCTCCTATTTTATTTTAAATCACCATAAAGCAACTGTTTAGTAACATTTCACCAGAGGAGTTCTGACTCCTGCAGTAGAACACAATAAAATAAAATGTAGTTAGATATTTTTTATAAGCCAGAAACATCTGAGGATTCCGGTTTTTTTTTTTAATGTTTCCTGCTTCAAAATATCTTGAGAGGTTTTGGCCTTTCTTGTAAAAAAGGACAGAAACACAAAAAGGTTTTTAAATATACTGAAGCTTATATTTGAAAACAGTATATAATTGAAGTTGTGTTGCAGCTTGGTCTTTCCTACCAAGTTCCTCCTATCATATTAATTAATTATTTGCTTGATCGTGCAGATGTACTATTGCTATATTTTAGCTTATCTGTATAGCTCTCTGTTTAAAAGCTCTTGTTCTAATAACTCCATTGGAAATTAAAAGTCGTAAATCCTCAGGGGCAGTTGAAATTACACTAGCAGTTTGTCAGCGATCATCTGCTTGAACAACTTCCTTCACAGATGCAAATACCTAAATTATGTGCCAAAAAAATTCTGTTACTTTTCCTGCTTTTGTCTGGATCTCTACAGCCCCAGGACGGCTATCGGATGGTGCAGCAGTTCCAGTTCCTGGGATGGCCCATGTACAGGGACACTCCGGTTTCTAAACGCTCCTTCTTGAAGCTCATCCGTCAGGTGGATAAGTGGCAAGAGGAATACAACGGGGGAGAGGGACGCACAGTTGTGCATTGCTTGTAAGTACTGGAAATGAAAGAGAGAAATTAAGGGATGCTGTCACAAAATTTGTGCCAGGCTTTTCAAAGACTTCTGACAAGGTGAAGAGGCATGTGTCTAATCTGGAACTGAATAAATAATACAACCACTCATTTAAAAGCTTTGAATGTGAGAGGAATTGTGTAATTTTAATGTAGATTCATGAGTTTCCCCATCTGTCCTTTGTTAGAGCCCTATGAAAAGATGATGGGTTCGAGTTAACTCTATTTTATATAAAAATGTCCAGTGACTCTTGCAAATGGGAAAGTTGCATATTTATTCACAGTAAATCAAAAATATGCCTTCAGAACAATGTACCTTTTATTTCTGCAGATAAGGACCATAGAAATAAGTAGTTTTGGAGGGGTGATTCATTTTCCAGACATAAAGCACAGGAGTAAAAAATGGTATGATAGACCAGTTACAATGATCCTGTAGTTGCCTTACCTTTCTCTAATAATGGCATATACTTTTGTCCTCCTGTGACTTTGTGCTCCACTGATGCCGACTCTCATCCACTCTGCCACCATCCTTCTTTTGATATGGTTTAATACTTGTACATGCTTTTGCCCTCAGAAGTAGCTGATATTTTGAGGCTAGTCTTCAGTGGTTGAAGTTGTATTCCTCTTCCTCTAAACATCTGTTTAAAGATGTTGCCATGATGGAGAAGGGACCTGCTAGCAGGAAAACCATGTTCAGAAGTTGGAACCCCATGTCCCAATGATGGAGGAAAATCTAAAAGTATATTAATAATTCCCACTATCACTGACCTTGAACAAGTCATTGCTCTTCAGTTTCCCCATCTGTAGTATGGGGATAATAATGCTTTCATCAAAGGAGCATTGTGTAGTGTGATTAATTAATGTTTTGAGATCTTTAGCTGAAAAGACCCTTTTGAAGTGCAAATTACTGTTATCTCTGAGGTGGCTGATGATATTAAATAGTTGTACAACATCACACATGCGTCACTTCCAGGCGGTAAAGAAAGAAAAAGCTCTAATATAATCCTTTTAAATGACTTTATTTTAATTAAAATTCTCAAACAGTTCCACAATATCAGGCACTGTTTTGGCAGCAGAGAGCATTCTTTTCATAGTGCCTGGATGTGATAGATGTGCGACGTTGTATCTTCCTTTGAAAATCAACCATTTGCAAAGCTTGTTTGAAAGACCTGCTACCTAACTAGTCTGCGCTCTGGTAATTATTAAGGTTTATTATTTTCAGTGAAGCACAGCCTAAAGATTCTGATTACAATAAGTGTAGAAATAATGGGGTTTCCAGAAAGAAAGAGATTCTCTTGAAGATTAAAAATAACCAGGGATAAAGCATTATTAAATACTGTATTTGATCACATATATGAACATTTTTGCCTGGTTTCTTTGTTAGCAATTCGCTTTGGGTTCTCATCCTCTGATAACTGTGGGTGGAGGGGGAATACATCTGCCTTTAGAAACAGTCCTTGCCAGCCAGACAGCCCCTCTTCCTGCTGCCAGGAGCTGAGATCATCAACCAGGGGAACATGGCAGCACCACCCAGTGCCATACCAAGTGCAGCCACCAGGACTCCCACAAATAAATCTTCAGGAGTTTTTGCGGTTCCTCTGAAATGCCTTTGCATCCAGGAGGAAAGCACTAGGATCTGGAATAAAAGAACTCAAAAGTTTGCTTTCTCTGCAGCATTTCCAGGCCTAATGCTCATTGCAGCCATGTGTGTTTACAATGCAAAGCAGTGTTGAACTGAAAGTAGAAGTACTTTATCCTTATTTCAGCATCCTCTTTGTGCTGTTTCCAGTGTTCACTGAAGGGTGGTACAAAACTCAGCCATTCAATTCCCTCCAGGCTGTCAGCCTGCTGACTTCTGAATCATAGCTTTGAGATCCTTCAGCGTGCTAATTCTAATTAAAAACCATGTTTTGCCTAGAGTTCGGCAGCCTTTGGGGCCAGGAATGTTCTGTGGTTTCTCCCTGCAGGAGCTCATGCCTTCTGGAGCCATCCTTGTTGCTGTACAAACTTGTGACACAGAGTCCATTGTAACTGAGCCATTTTATCACTTTCTCTGCAGGAATGGAGGTGGCCGCAGTGGGACGTTTTGTGCAATCAGTATTGTTTGTGAAATGCTTCGACATCAGAGGGCTGTTGACGTATTCCATGCTGTGAAGACACTGAGGAATAATAAGCCTAACATGGTGGACCTTCTGGTATGAGCTTTTTAACTGCACCATTAAATAGAAAATGCTCTTTTTCTCAGAAGAGTCAGTAAGATTTCCAGGATTTGCAGTGGGAGTTGTTCACAAAGCAAGCAAGTCATTTTCAAAGGGGATAATGAAGTCACTTCACTTGTTAAGAGTATTTTTACACTGCTTTCTTCCCAAGGAGACTTTGTCTCTGTTCGTTTGAATTTTTTAAGAGTTTTAAAATTTCAGATGAACATCCTTATTAATTTTCTTTTCTAGCAGGCTGAACCAAGTGGCGAGAAGCCCTTGCATGGTAGAAATAATAGTTATGTAAAATTAAATGCCAGATTTTCAAATTATATATTTTATAAATAGCTTAATCGCCTAATATTTATCAAAGCCATGAATTTCAGTTTGACATCCAGAATATTGCATTTAATTATGGCTGCTCTATCTCATAGAGAGATTAAAGAAGTTCAGAAACAAGGGGCTATGTGCAATTATTTTCCTAGAGAGTGTTTTATGAGCTTTTTTTCCTAAATGGAGAATTGCTGAAGTGCCAGCTGCTATGCCAGAAGAGCTGCAGAACAGCTTAAACCAGCAGGTTCTTACACTCCAGTGTGTAGTTTTGTACTTGGAGATGGGTGTAGCATGATACCCTGTTCTGAAGCCTGGGCTATAAAAGACTGTTTTACAACATCCTGCTGCAGAGGTGGTGCTTAAGAGGCAGCTGCATTTGATTTAGTATCACAGGCAGGAGGAAGCAGCATATGGGCACTTTCAGGGATGTTAACCCAATCTGAGCCAATTTTGCAAGCTCTGGTGAAACAAGTTGGGATCATTTCAGCAACTTTTCTGTAGCATGCCTGGAGTGAGTCAGGAGACATCTCACTGAGCTGGTCTAACCTCTTGTAATTTTAGGAGAAGACCCCCTTAGATAAGCTGACTTTGACACTCACTGGCAGAAAGAGCAAGGCTTTCACACACAGGTGAAGGCAGGTAGGGAGGGATAGCCACCTTCCTACCACATGGATGGCTGTGCCTCCTCTATCCTGTGAGAGAATGGCTCCCACCACATCCCCCATCACAGTGCTCTCTTCTAGCCTGCCTCTGAAGTCCCAAGCCCTTCCCTAGGCCCAGCTGTGGCCAGGCACAAGGAAAAAGGCCAGATGTTGTCAGCCTTGCAAGGCAAGGAGGGAGTTCACGAGCAACACCATAGGGCCATGAGCCAGCAGTGTGGAACTGTGAGTCTTGTATCAGTGAGAAACTATCAAACTTCCACAGTGGTGAGAGGGACCAGCTTGGTTGGCTTCTTTTCCTCTCGTTTATATTCTCAGGAGGAGAATCATCATGCTGAGAACTACACATTTTTATTTCCAAGATATTAAGAAAAATGTCCTACTACTTCATTCATGTAGTATAGTTTGGACAGGGATTTGGCAGGCCTGCTGTTCTCTGCTCTCCTAGAGCTTAAGTCCACAGAACTCATTTGTAATGTCTTACTCATTTATTTTATAGAAATAAAAGGAAAACTACCAGTGTAGATGTACAGTTAAAGAAAAGGCCTTGTAGGGCCTTTTTTTATTAGGAAATTTCAAGGCACTTGTAAAGGAGATGAGTATTGTTTTCCTTATTTTAACAGACAGAGGAATGAAGGCAAGGGACAATCAGGATTTCTCCCATTATCACATAACACACTGACTGAGCAGAATTAGAATGACACCTCTTCAGTCTTGGTCTCCCATCTCATAGGAACAAATATTTGAATTAACCAGGTTTCAATTGCCATGTAGAATTCCCTTTACCCTTCATGGTAAAGGGAATTGGGACACTTGAGATCTTTTCCTGATCTTGTTACTGACTTTATCTTTTATGACCTTTCTTATATTAATGTGTCTTTGCCTCAGTTTCTCTGTCTGAAAAATGAGAACAGTAATATTAATCTACCTTGTAAAATTTTATGGTAAAAGATTAAATGCTCAAAATCATGACATTATATCACAAAAATAGTTTAAGACTGCTTTATCAATACGTCATGTACTTTCTGACTAGATAAAAGGCAGTCTTTACCATCCATACTTAGAGATTAATCTTTTAATTTCACTGAAGCCTTCTGTTTTCCACCAAGTGTAAAAATCTGAATGCCACATCCCTACAGTATGGAAATCTATGAATTTTTTCAGCTATCATAGAGAGGTAACACATGATATTGCAAAATACCTATAACGGAATGCCCAAACCATTTGGTGATAGATGTTATTGGGCCTACCCACGGGTGTCCTAGAAAAGAAATTTAAATACAACCTCTCTGAAGCTAGATAATCTAAAGAGACTTCTAATATCTACCATCAAGTGAGTAATACAAATGTACAAAGGACACCAGTGAGTGAACACAGTGGGAAATAAGATATGTTTGCTCTTTAAGGCAGGTATTCAGTTTACTGAAAATGACAGTTATTCTGCTGGATTAGTAAATCACCATAAAATGAGCATGGAGGAGTAGAAATGGATAAGTGGCTGATATCTTGTTTTGATCTGTTATGTAATTACAGAACAATTTCCATTTATTTAGAAACATATATGCAATAAAAGCAGAAAAGGAATTTACATAATATTCCATTCTTTCCTTTCTACTTTTTTTTATTCTTTTCTCATTCTGAAGAAGACAGAAGCAGTTTATGGAACCTTGCAGGACCTTAAATTCTCGCATATAACTCACTCATCACTTAGGCTATATGTGCACCTAAGACTTGTTTTCTTTTGATGTGACATTTCTCAACAAAAGAACCTGGAAATGGTCCATTCTTGTTAACAGCTTTTTGATTTTATTAGTAGTATACGGTCTTTTGCATGTTAAAGTGGACTCTCTTCTCAGCTAAAATGTGACCCAAAATCACAAGTACAGGCCAAAAGAGTTAATCCTTTAAAATGTCTGCTTCAGTGAAAAGAGAATATATCTGAAGATCTTCCTACTCATGATGTTGGGGAAGGCTGAGTGCTGTCAGCTCATTAAATCTGTTGTTGTTCCTAAATTACAGTATGTGCTTAGTTATTTTTTATTAATTGAATAACTTCGCATAAGCAAAAGAGGCATTTCAGTATCAGAAATAGTCATAAAACTGGCAGGTGTTTCCAAATTGAATTTTCAGAAGCCAGAGCCCTTAGATTCAGGGAACTTGCACTTACTATTTCTTTCAACTTTTTTTTCATTTAAATATTTGTAGTATTTTTAAGTATTCCAAGTAGCAAAAATGGAAACAGGAGAGGGGTCTGTGCGCTCATAAAACGGGGAAGTCATCAGTGACTGCACCATATAAAAGTTTCAGAGTGGGAAAAGGTCAGTCAAAAACATCTGTCCGCTCCATTCCACCGAAGATGTGAAAGGGGCCAAGTCATTACCCTTTGTCATGACCCTTTGTCATCTTGACGAAGATGCAGAGTGGGTTTGTGTCCCTCAGGAGGGGGATTTCCCTGGGACTTGCTCTTTTTCCAAGCAGTTGCAAAGAAAACCAACAGGTCTGTGTTTGAAGCACAGAGCAGGCACCTGAAAACTTAGCCTCAGTAACAGGAGAACTATTAAGAGCCTTAATTGAGCATCACTGTCACTTGCTAAAAATTAACTAGAATTAATCCAACTAATTTACCTCAGGCCCGACCTCACAAGGCTATTGCACAGACTTGTGGGTTGGGTCTGGGCTGCACATAGAGGACCAATAGTAAGTAAGCAGCTCTTGCCCTGAAATGTAGCAAGTGCATGAATGACATTAAAATAAAAGTTGCTATCTGGGAAGTACTAAACACTGGGTCTGTTTTAAGATAAGCGTTTCCAGGGAGGAATTTCAGTAACTCCAGTTCAGATAAAGTGCTGCATGAGCATTTTGACAGATTACAGAAGGACTGCAAGTCAATTTGCTTACGTGCAGTCAATTTTTCTCATACATGTGTATTAGAGCAGCTAAATACTCATCTAACATGAGCAGTACCATAAGTTACTGTGTCTAGTGTCTATTGTCTGTTTAATATAAAGATTTTCTTACCTGAATATATATTGGATTTCCAAACTGGTTCCCACTGACAACAGCTGATAGTAAATAATTTTAACAGAAGAGAAATATTGACCCCCTTAATTAAGTTTCTTCAGTAACTGACTTTGTGGTTTTCTTTTGATTTTTCAGGATCAATACAAATTCTGCTACGAAGTGGCTTTGGAATACTTGAATTCTGGCTGATTGTCTAAACAGCACAGACAAAGCTCCTCCTTTCACCACCACAAACAAAGCAAGTCACTTCATGACGTCTGTGTAAATGAGATGAAGACTTCTCAGTGTTACGCTCATAGTGCTTTGTATAATTGGCTCTTTTTAAGAGCCCCAAAAGTTGTTTATAAAACCGCTTGCACTGCCCGATTCCCACTCTGAAGCTGCTGCTTGGCACCCCTGTGAGCCTACACCAAACCACGTGGCAGTCCTTGAACACCATATTCATACTCAGCCATTGATGTGGTGAAGCAGCATAGTCCTCTGGTAAATAAGAGAGCACAATTATATTCTTACGAAGGAATTTGTACTTTTTCTGTTACATTTCGTTGCCTGTGATTCTCAGTTATTGTCACAGCCTAGTGTACATTTCTGTTCTGTGGAGGATGCTGTCTGGCATTTTGATAATAAATGATTTTAGTTATATTTGTATTCTAACACGTGCATAATAAATGAATCATATGTAGCTTATCTGAATTAACAGAAAGACATGTACCAAATCATGTTAACTTTGTTGAGTTGTAATTTCTACCCACTTTGTACCATTTCAGAGAGAGAATCTTGATAGAAATGCAGTTAGAAAATGCAAAAGACTGAATGCTCAGATTAATATATCCAAAGCTTTTTCATTTGTTTATATTGTAAATATTTTTTGATTTCATCAAATTATTTATTCATTAAAATGATTTTTTTTGGTGAAGCACAGTGAGTGACAATCATTTTTATTAAGCCCTGGAAATGCTTACTGTATGATAGTGTAAACATTTGTTTACCTTGTATGGATTCTCAGCTCAATAAATAATTACATACATGATAAAATTTTGTTTAATTTAATACCTCTTGGCATCTGAGTGCCTCCAACTAAGCTTCTTTTCTAGATTAAATCTGGTAAATACTGAGCTACCTCCAGTGAGTGTTTATTGTGTGATACAGTGTTGATCCAGCCAACAGCAAGGTCACAGAATCATAGAATGGTTTGGGCTGGAATGGACCTTAAAGATCATCTTGTTCCAACCCTACCCTGCAATGGGCAGGGACACCTTCCACTAGACCAGGTGGCTCCAAGCCCTATCCAGCCTGGCCTTGAACGCTTCCAGGGATGGAGCACTCACAGTTTCTCTGGGCAAGCTGTTCCAGTGCCTCACCATCCTCAAACTGAAAAATTGTTCCTAATATCTAATGTAAATCAGCTCTTTCTCAGTTTTAATCCGTTCCCTCTTTGCCTGTCACTACAACCCCTTGGAAAAAGTCCATCTCCATCTTTCTTGTAGGCTCCTTTCAGGTGCTGGAGGGTTGCAGTTAGGTCACCCTGAAGCCTTCTCTTCTCCAGGCTGAACAAACCAAATTCTCAGCCCAGTTTGCTGGGGACCCTGGAGCTGGATGCAGCTCACCAGAGTGGAGTAAGATGTGCTGTGCCAGTATAGGAAAGAGGTGAATTGTATGCTTAAAAATGCACTTGCACAAATGCAGAACCTGAAAGATGCCCTGCTCTGGAGAAGAGGTGGCGTTGTGCTGGCAGTACTCAGTCTTGTCACAGCAACCCTCTGCAGCCCTGGGCACTCCCTGCCATTCCCTCTGTGCCTGCTGCTGCTGCTGTGAAAGGGGTGACAGTGCTCTTGTTCTTGGGATGTATTGACTGCTAAAAGGGGGGTGTAATTCCTTCTGTTAAAGATGTTAAAGATATCTGTGCTAGAATGGCTGGTGGGGAAGTTACTAAAAAAGTCTTGAAACTGCTCTGTTACCAGAGCTGTTGTCAGTACTGCCAGTGGACAGGTTTACACCATTAAAGCTCCTCAGAATGGCGGTACTGACCTTCCATGGTGTCTGGACGGTTCCCCTTTCTACAAAGCACTGACCACTGTCTGAATATGTTGGGAATTGCCTTTGTTGCAGCAACAAAGCAGCAAAAAGGGGTAATGAGTCAGCAAAGGCTTGCTGAGCCATCTGCTGGAACTGCAGAACATCTTCTCACCCAGAAGTTTCAAGGAGACATTGCAGGCTGAGCAACTGCTCAGTACTTCCAAAGCTTTATGGGAAACCCAATTCAAGGATGTGGCTGACTGCACAGTATTTCAGCTCTTAAATGATCCTGCTAAGCCGTCTGGAATGGGGGCAGTATCTATATAAATGTATCAGTCAACCTGATACATTTTCAGAAGCTCTAAATCTAACAGATCCAGCTTGGACAGAGTAACTCAACTCCCTGTTCCAAACCACTTTAAAATCCAGATCTGAAGACACAAAGATAGGTTTCCTATGCATCTGGAAAGCATCTCTTTAAAGTGTAGCTGGCAGGTACTGGCCATTGCTATAAATTGAACAGAAGTACTGAAAAACTTAGGAAATACAACCCCAGTCCTGAGAAGAATGATGGTCCTTGGATAAACCTTGTAGCTCTTCAGCCTGTTGCAGAATGTAGTCTTACTCATTTTAAAACCCTAGTGTTAGGAAACAAAATCCAAACTTCTAACATCATATTCCTCACAACCAGCTTGACAAGCCAGGTATGCCAGCCAAGCACGCTTCTTTGTAATAATTATGGGACTATAAAAAGTTGGGTTTTGTGATCTATCCATTGAAATATGCATGGACACATCCAGTGTTTCAAAAAGCGTAAGATATGTGTGCCAAAGGAGTCTTTGGACAGAAGGTGATGCTGGCAATGTGATCCCAAATGTGAAATGCAGCAAGAATCATGGATTTCTCTCCCGAGGACAGAGATAGCTGGTGTCAACCAGACATTATTTCAGCTGCTGTACTCGTGCAGACATACTTTGCACAGGTAGGCCTTGGGGGCAGGGCAAGGGGTAGAAGGAGATGAGGAGGAAAGAGTTCTGCAGTGTTTGTTAGTGTTTTACTGAAAATACTCCTTTTTCCCTAGTTCTTCTGACATAGAGTTTATGTTGCAGAGACTGTCTTATGTTGTTCCAAAAGGCATTCTGCAAACTTCAGTGCTGTAAGACTGGAGCCAGCCAAAGAAAACACAGCAAGCAGCTTTGTGTCCTCATACTACAGCTATCAATCAATACAAATTATAGAGAAATCCAGCCTTAGGCAAAACAGTATTTTGCCAAGAAGAAAAAACAGATGAGGACTTCAGATGAAGTTGATCACCTGGCTGGGGCATGATCACAAGGCTGAGAGAGCTGGGGTTGTTCTCTGGAGAAGAGAAGGCTCCAAGGAGACCTCATTGCAGCCTTTCAGTGTTTCAGGGTGGGTCTACAGGAAAGATGGTGACAGACTTTGTAGCAGGGCCTGTTGCAGTGGGATGGAGGGTAATGGTTTTAAACTAAAAGAGGGTCAATTTTGATTAGATGGAAGAAATTTTTTCCAGTGAGGATGGAAAAATGCTGGAACAGGTTGCCCAGAGAGGTGGTAGATGCCCCGTTCCTGGAAACATTCAGGGATGGGTTGGATGGGGTTCTGAGCAACCTGTGTCTAGTGGAAGGTGTTCCTGCCTAGGGCAGCAGGGTTGGACTAGTGCATTCCAACCCACACCATTCATTCAGGTGTTAGGAACAGAGAAAATACAAGGAGTCAGAAAGGAGGAGAAGGGAGATACGGACATGATATTCCAGAACTTTGAAAGTTATCTGGAGGGTGGCATTTTAGAGGAGACAAAGAAAGCAGCAGTGACAGCCATTTTAAGTGTTCATAATCCAACCTCCCTTTTCAGAAGAAAGTTACATAAATGCAGGCCCAGTAGAGCTGCAGAACTTTGGGAGACATCAGTCTCAGTCTGGAACAGAGGGAGGAATGTTTTCTTCAATGCCCAGTATATAAGAGGTATACAAATTAACAAAGAGACACTTTAAATGGTTTGCCATCTGCATCACCCAACTCATCATCTCTCCAGGACTTGAGGTAGGTGATTTTTGCTAAGCTATTCTGAAAGAGCAGCAGTGGGGATGGTGAGAGATGTGATGGCATGCAGGTAATCCGTATCTTTATAACAGCAATGTTCCTGACAGCTTCCTGGGCTTCTTCATCAACAAAATGAGTCTATCCCTGGCAGGATACCTTCATGGAGTACTAACAGCTTAAGATCTACATCTAGTAAGGTGAAAAAATAAAACATAGAAAAAACTTCTTATCCAGCTCTACCCAGTGTGTTTCAAAAAGGTGTCTGTGCCACAAAGACTTGATCTGAAGGTGTACTGCATCATCAAGACCATCTTCATTTTGGGTCTCTCCTTTATCTGGTTCTGACTCATCTTTAATATCTCTGAAATGTTTTCTTTTTATTTCATTTTATGTGGGTCTGTCCCCAGATCCAGCTGCTTACTGTATGTGCCCCTTCGCAGTTCTTTAGTAACATGTAGCAAAGACACAAACAGACTTTTGTTATTTAAGGTGTGGCAATGGAGATAAATTGACACTTCCAGCAACAGCTATGCCAAGTGTCTTCCTTTGGGAAGGCCTGGAGAGAGCTGTAATGGCAGTATCTTTTGGCATTACCCACCCCAAAACTGAGCACGATCATCTGCTGTGTCTCCTTTTGTGGTTGTTTGGAGTCTTGTCTCTTCTCCTCCTGCCCCCTCCCCCATATCAAGGATGACTAAGGGAAAGTAAGTGAATTTAAAGTTTACTTGAGGTTTTACAGCCTCATTACTTTTCTGATTCAAAAGTTATTGGGTTGCTCTGCCTCCCAAAGTAACTTCTTTAAGCAGCATTTGTGCATTAGCCTTCAGAGGCAGCAAGTTATATAGGCAGATCACTGTAACAGAATGATTTGTCGTATCATTTTGGATTTATGGTTGGCTTTACAGTTATTTAATCAACTTGGAGCCTTGAACTACAAAATCTCATGCATCCTGTATCTTGTGTCAGACACAGGGCTTTATTAAAAGAAAAATTCAATTAGGAATAGAAAAAAATATTTTACAGCTTAGGTCTGTTGTGTGATGGTTATTAGGGAAGACAGTGACCACTATCAATTTAGGGGCACAGTACCAGTAAAACCCAAGAGACCATGTGAAATATAATGCTGTTTCTAATGAAGCTCATTTGTTTGGTTGTTTTTTGTAGCTTAAACTTTGTCTAGAAGGTGAAATTAAAAACTGATGGGTGTATTTGCATTGCCTCAGCCATTCACGTGCTCTGCCTGTAGGAGCTTTCCTCACACCACTGGCATGAAGGCATTTGTTGTGCACATCCCTGCTCAGCAGCCAGCATTCCCCTTCAGCATCCTAGCCCACTTTATTGGAAAAACCTTTCCAAAGCCTTGTTAACCCTTTCCAAACTGCAATAAACAGCAGCAGCAAAATGCCTTCTTCACTCCTGCTGCTATTTCCAAACAGACTTCTCTGTGGAAGGCTGAAAGGCAGCTCCTGCCCTGGTTATTTCTCCAGACTCACCTGATCTGCTTCAAACCTGAAAGCCACTTCCTGCTGCCCACACTTCCTCCAGTCTGTCTCTCCAGATCTTCACCCACTCTCGGGGCAAGGCTGTCACATCTCCACCTCCAGGGGCTCTCCTGGAAGATGCAGTGCCCTCTGGTGCTCCCGCTTCCCTTCCAGTCCTTCACCACAGCATGTGCTGCTCTTTCTCAGTAATACGACTTGAGAGAGGTGGAAGGAAGATTTGAGGCTGTAGGTGTCTACAAACACTTTGCCATGATTTTTTTTTTTTTTAATATTGCTGTTAGAATTCAATGTACAAAGTCACAGAAAAGGTGGGCCTTGGATATGAAGAGTGAGAATTATACTTGCTGTAGCTTTTCTGAGGGAATATGTCAGGGCAGATTAACATCTCATGTTCACTAGCAGTCTTTTCAAACAATGGTCTTTTTACTCCTGAAACTCTTGTATTGATGTGTTTTTAGTAGCAGCTAGAAGATTTTTAATTGTATCTCTGCAGCTGTAATATTGCTAGCAATTGAGGTTTTTTGTGATGATGTGCTCGGGGGTTACAATTAAAGCCTAAGTATCTTTCATGCTAGACATACATTAATACTGCTGCCAGGCCTGAGTAAATGCAACCAGAACTCCCAGTCCTACAAACACATTAATATCCTCTTGTCTAGTCCAACATACACAAAAAAATCAATCTGATACTCACACACATTATGCATATATGAGTTCATCAGTCCTTGTGCATGTCCTGTCATGGTGCTATATTAAGTCTGTCTGGGATGAAGTTAATTTTCTTTGTAGCAGCCCATATGGTACTGTGTTTTGTATTTGTGATAAAGCAGTGTTGATTGCACACCAATATTTTAGCCATTGCTGATCAGTGTTTGCACAGTATCAAGACCTTCTCTGGTTCTCAGTCTGCCCCTACTCCAGCAGGTAGCCTGGGGGTGATCAAGACCAGCCAGAGTGGGAGGGAACAGATGGCTGGGACAGATGAGGTCCACTGACCAAAGACAGGATGTCCCATGCCACACATCATCGACAAAATGGTGGTGGAGGAGGGGAAAGCAATTCCTAGGAGACTGCCTGGGCATTGGTCTGTCTGTGGGAGGTGGTGGGTGAATGCTTTTGCATTAATTTTTTGGGGCCTTTTTCCCCCTTTCTTCTTCCACTTTCCTTCACTTGTTAAACTCTCTTTATCTTGACCCACTTGTCACCATGCTTTTGCTCTTACTGTTCTCTGGAAGAACTATGCAAGTGTCTCTGTGGAGACACAGCTGCTGGCTGGTGTCAATCCAGCACAGCACATAAAGGTTTGTAGGACTAAGGTCTACAGACATCAATCAACAATATGCTTCAACAAAAAACTATAAATAGGAGCTTATTAGTCATCAAATGGATAGGGTTGCCTAGGTGCTCAAAATTAAGCACGTGATGTATGCCAGTAAGAGCACATTTTAAAAACTAACCTAAATAAATGGAGCAGATTGGCCCACTCATTCAAAGTGATAAAAACATGGAATTTAATTATGTGTGGCAGGAAATTTAGGGCAGATGTTTGTCCTTCTCTATTTGTACAGTGTTCAGTCTGTTTTAAGTGATGTCTATAACCAACACTTAGTACAACAAAAAACCCTCTGCCAGTGCTCTTGCTATGCCATGAGTGAATCTTACAAGTGCAGCAGAGCCCTTCCTGAGAGCTGTCAGGCCTGCACAGCCATAGACACTGTACAAGGGGTTGGCATTTGACCCTGATGAGTTGCTCCCCCAGAAACTATTGCCTTCAGGTAACTCAGAGGGGAGAGCACCATGCTGGATCATGTACTTCATGCTGCTTTCACATGTGAGGTTAACAATGACAGCCTCTGAAGAGACACTGGTATGTATGCAATCTCATTAGTCTCTGCATTTGTGACCCTTAAAAGTTGAGCTGAATGCATACAGAACTAACCTGCTGTTGTGTCCCCTTGAAATTCTGGTTTATACAGTATGTAACAATCAGCCTATAATATAACCTTTCCGTTTATATAGTCTTGGGAGTGAAATATAGTTACTGCCGTGACACGTGAGAAGTGGGATGACATTTTATGTTGGTCCTTGAAGACTTCATTATCTCAGTGTTCTCCAGTCTGCACAATTTGGTGGGAACGCCTGGGAAACTCTTGCATAACCCAGGCATAAGGGGAATGACCTTTGTTGGACATGAACAGGAATTTAATCAGTATTACACACCACATAAACCAAACTGTAGCTTTGCTGTTACGGGGATCAGCACAGATTCGGCCACACTGAATTGTAGCCATGGATTGCAGCCCTGTGTTTTGGAATGATTACAGTCTACATCTGAAAAACAGCTTTTGAGCAAATCCATAGAGACAGCACTGTTAAAAAAACATCTGCCAATGGCTTGCAATGCTTTTGTTTCATTTTATTCAGGTTGGGTTGTTTTCTTGGTAGCTTGTGAGTAAAATACAAGCCATCACCCAAACGAGATACTTTTCACATCCTGATTCTTCAAGCCTGACTGTACCAACTTCCATCGAGACCTAGCAAGAAAATAGCACATGCACAAGTCTCTTTCAATGACAATCAATGAATGAAATGCAACATCAGTCTGTCTTCTGCCTTCTGTAGACAGCCTTGCATGGAGCTATGTCTCAGTCTGACAGCCAAAAGGGCCCAGCAATGAGTGCTGCTGTAATTGATTTGAATAAAAGCTTTTGATTTATTAAATGAAAGCTTTTGATATATTAAACTGTACTGTCTTTCTATCAGGTGACAAAACCTGCTGGTCAAATAGATCTTCTCTCTCCTTCTGTTGGCACTCCTCTCTTCTTTCTTCCCTTCCCATTGCCAATCTTCCCTCTTGCCAAATCACTCTGACCCACATTCTGGGTATCTGACAACACTTATGGATCAGTGTGTGGTCATCCTGCATCTGGTTTGACTCGCAGCTTTGCCAAATCCATGTTCTCCAGCAAAGGCTCTCATTCCTGCTGGCAGCATTGCTCTCCTGTCAGCCATTCCACCACATCTGTCAGCAGCACAGCCAGGGGCAGGGCATCATCTGCTGAAGGTGGGCAGAGTTTTGTTGCTTTCAGTGGGGTTTACCCTCTGTGTTTTTAAATAGAACATTCTCTCCTCTCCCAAGACCTCTGCTGCAATGCTTTTGCAATACGTGTACTTGTTCCATGAGATTTCCATTTAACTGAGACTCCTGAGAGGACTTGGATACTCTTCCATAACTGGCACTGCTAATACAACTACAAATTCATTTGTTACATTTCTTCTGGACAATGAAGATATAATTTAGTCCAACCTTGAACATAAAACTACTAAATAGTCCTAGTTAGCAAGCAGTCAGAACAATATTGCAGTGTAATTTTCCATGATCAGTTGTGTCAAATGTACCAAGGTTATGGTGGTTTTACTTTCTAGACCCAGTTAGGCATGAGCATTATCTTCCCTTTACAACTGATAAATGGCTACATGATTTGGCACCAGATTATTCAAGCAGACAAATTAACTTCAAATATTAATACATTCAGCAGCCAGTCAGGCAAATTGCTTGTTCTACAAGTGCCAGAGTGGTCATGGGGGGATTTTCCTTCTGCTTTCAGGAAACCTAACCTTCAGAGCAGTGCTCAGCCAGGCCAGCAAGCCCATCAATCAGCTAACAAAGTTGGCAGCAGTTAAACCCATCTTCAGTTCTCTCTGGAAAGGAGGTAGGAAAGAAAAACGCTTGGCCAACTTGGCCAATGTCTACCAGGACTGTCAGAAAGCTGTATTTCAAATAAAACACATGTGCCAAGGCTCTGACTCATCGTGGCCATCTGAGGGCCCTGCTGGGAGCCTGCCTATCCCAAAACTGTTTTTCCATGGCTGTGGGGTAAGTCATCTTGAAGAGGTCCGTCTGCCTCCACAAATTGACAATGATGGTGTCCTTGTAAGATGGGCTACCACCACCTCCCTTCTCCTCTTGCATATTTTACACCTAAATCCTTTCAGAAAGGACATACCTGCTGTTTAAAATAACATGCTCTACGATAATATAAGATAAACAACGGAGGAAATTGAGTGTATATATATATATATATGTATATTAGAGCAGGAGAGATTAAAATTAAAATGCTCTCATCAATTAGTGAGAATGAAAAATCCCTAGATCACTTTAACTCTTTCCTGTTTTCAAGCATTTGTATTTATGTATTTTGTGAAGAGCAATGTTCTCTTAAAACTTTTCATAACTGAACTGGATATGGACTCAGAAGCCAATCTGTCAGTGTAACTTATCTCTAGATAAAAAAACTGAAAGGAAGAAAGGCATTACCACACATGACACAATACTTGCTGTGTGGAGTAATTATTGTGCTCTTTGTACTCACTTAATTGTCTCGTTGTAGAGCTTCAGAAAACAATTCTAGTACAGAAATATTTGAAGAAAGCCTTTAGGGGTGAAAACAAAAGCCAAGCTGACTGTTGCAACACAACTCAGATAAGATTACAAATATAAATTCTTTGTTCAACAGGCAGAAAGCACATTTATAATTTTATCATTTTGCTCAAGGTTTCCTTAAAATTTATATTTTCGTTTAGTATAAACATATTTTCTCTATAACATATGGCACTGAACTGAACCAATCAGGAGGTGCTGTTTGTGCTCTAAGTGCTAAAGCAATTCCATAAATTATGCAGTGTATTTTGTCAGTAAATGTATAGATGGGAAAGTCATTAACATCACAAATCACACCTTGTTGATGTATATGTTAGCATTTTTTTTATTATAACTCACAGGTGTGAAGTTCTAAATACACTTCACATGGTGATGAGGTATCCAGCTGATTTGGCTTCCAGAAGACATTTAACACAACTGACCCATGGGGATGGGTTGTTCCTGCTGGACTTGGAATCAGCGGCATTGCTGCTCCAGGCCCAGCTGAAGCAAGACAGTCTGCTACCCATAGGCTGCATTCCCACTGCTGACTGAGAAGGGCCCAGCACTGCCAGGACATCCAAGCCATGAATATGCTTATTACAGACCCTGAGCCTCCCACACCTGTCCCTACACTGAATAAATATGGCTAAGACCTTTGGGGAGAGATGTGTGTAACAACTCCAGACTTGGTCTCCACACTTTAATTTAGATGTGAACAGCAATAATGTAGTCTGCATTTAAACAAAGGATTTTTATATCCCTTAACAGCAGGGGTAGAGTGTAGAAGATTCTTTATCAGTATTGCATAGGCAGTGTGCATATTTAACTTAAGAGTTTATCTTCCCTCAGAAGAGACCACAACAAAACAAAACCTCCATGGATTGTCCTGACTGCATGACAGCAAAGAGCAGTTTTGGTGTCTCATACAAGCAGGTACATCTCTGAGCCTTCACAGCTGTTTTGCTCTTCCCTTGACAAGCCCAGGATCCCACTGGGAGAAGGCTGTCCAGAAGAAACCCACCTTCTGCCCTCTGGCCCCAGGCTGAGCTGCTGGCCCCAGCCAGGACAGCAGCAGAGATGGAAAGCTGAGCTGTGCTGCACACAGTTGGTGAACTTTGTTTTCCCTTTGAGGGGGGCTCATGCCATTCACTGCTGTCCTTCTTGGCTCCTTCCCAACTTGTTTTCCGAGCAGCTATGTGTATATTGTACAGAAAGAAGGGATAGCATCCAAAATAAGCTCGCTCTCTCTCTGCAAGGTACTACAAATCACCCTCATCTTCTAGCATCTGTTTGTAATGCTAGAACATCTAGGCTATGTGGTGCTACTATTTTTGGGTTAAGCTCTTTAAATGAAGTTATTTTACCCTAAGCACATCCACATATATCTGTATCTATTTTGCTACAGATTTCTCACTTATGGAAAAGGTCAAATGCTTATGAGCAGTTTAACTCATTTGTATTGCATGCTGCCTAGATAACTCTTCATAGATTTGTTCAAAAACCAATTTGTTGTTCCTTCAAATATTTCTTCAAAGGAAATTATTTTTTCACTATAGTGTTTTCACTCCACATTCCCTGACCTCAAACTATCCTAGGCTATTAATAAGTCTGTTTCTTATTGAAAAGGAGAGCCCACCACGATTCTCCAAACAATGAGAAGGATTCACCTTTGGGAGAAAGACCATTGAAAAAATTCACAGGAAAAGACAGTACAGTCAACCCTTTTTTTTTTCTCTTTTTTTTCAATTACGAGACCTGGAACTACCTCAAATTTCTGATTTTTCTTTCAGTGAACTTGTGCTAAGCAGCAGCACCACTTTGCTCTTTTATGTAAAACTCAGTTTCATCAATATTTTCCCAACAGATATTCACTGCATTAAATAATTTTCAAGAGATAACAATCTCCAAAGCCAGCCTCCATGGATGAAGTGCATTAAAAGTAGGAGCCTCTCTCATGGGTTAAACAGCTTTGGCCTGAGTCGAGAGACAGCAAGAGGGAGGCTAAAACCACCCAACTTCATAAGGACACTTTCCCTTCCTGCACAGTGGAACGTTTGAAGCTGATGCCAGCCTACTCAGCTGGAACAGCAGCACTAATGTGAGCATCATGCTCCCATTTGTAAGCACTTCTCAGAGTACCTGACAGCTGCAAAACTGCTGGCTCCTCTGTGCTGCCCTGCTGACCAGAGCTGCCTGAGCCACAGAGGGCTCTGGTCTACCCCATGGGGACCCAAACAGCAGGACCTCACCAGCCACTCAGTTCCAGCAGCTGTGGGGATACAGGATACAAAAGCAGCACTGCCACACAGCTGTCCTGGGTTAACGACTTTGCTAATGATGCATCCTTCTGGAGAGCTCGGGGCGATGGCACCCCCTGCCCACTGCCATCCGGGCCTCCTCCTGTGCTGCAGGACAAGGGAAAAAGATTCCCCTCTCACACGCAGCAATGCAGGAAACACTCCTGCCTCTCTGAAGGATGACTCTGAATGATAAACGGCATAGGCCAGGAATCCTGGCAAATTAAAAAGTTTAATTTATGATGCCGCATAATTCTAGCTGCTTAGCAGGTGTGACATTACTTGCTTATTTGAAAGCCAAAAGAGGTAAATTAGATGAAAATGTGCTTTGTAGGAGGTTGTTAATCAGAAAGGACTGCTGGCTCCTTCAAACTGCAGGTGTTCTCAGCCAGTGGACTGTGCCACCAGCAAAGACCTCCCAGCCCCATGGGTTTGCGGCTGCCCACGAGGGCTGTTTGCCTTGTTGGTTTTGGCAGCAGCTGAGAGATCTCTAACAAGGCAGCTTTCCCTCAGAAGGGCCCAGCTCCTATTGCCTTTTTCCCCAGCACAAGAGCTGATCACTGAATCTCAGCAGGAGCTGGCACGGCTCCTTGGCTTATTCAGTATCCTACAAATAGCTGCTGAGCAAAGCGATTCTGGGGAAAGAGAGGGAATAACAACAGTCTGGAGCCATTCCCACCCAGTGTCAGAGCAAAGTTCATCAGCCAGGAGATTTCTTCTGTATCCAAAAAGAATGACATTGATCTCTGTAACAGAAGAAAATTAGTCTCTCTGTTTGGCAAAGTTTTAGTATCATTCACGGTTGCTACTTCACTTGCTCAAAAATCTGGAATCACCTGAGAAAACGAGTCACAGAAGGTCCAAGACCTTCAGAATAGAAATTGCTACAACACATATACAGGAATAAAAGGAGCTTTCCAGGTCTTCAAGTGGTTTCATCCAATAATATTAGGAAGTTAATGCTAATACTAAGAGGAAGGGAGGGAGTTAAGTGCTTATAAACAGTTAGAAGAAAACAGATGTTGGCCCTCAGTTTTAAGGCACCAAGGGCTCAGGGATCTCTCCTAGGCTATTCCACAGACCCTTGCTGGTCTTTTAGCTTGATTGTGTCACTTTCAATTCTCCAGGCTATTATTGAAGAGACACAGTAACTGGAGTAAAAATCAGAACAGCAAAGCTGTATTTGAAGCCTAGTTTCATCATTAGTGTGCAGACAGGATCTTCCTTGACATGATATGAAACATTCCTGCACACTCCTTAAAATACCCCTTTTCTGTGCTATGTGAGTCGGATTGCCAATTTTTCTTCTTTTTTTTGCAATTCTCATACCTATAGGTCTCTGCTGGCTTTTCAGCCTTCCAAGCAGAGCACAGCTGTCAGGCAAAGCAATCTGTGAGAGAAGCAAAACTCACAGCCCACAGGGTCTCCTGCTGGATGCAGTCAGGTGGTCAAGAGGTCTCTCCACTAAGATCTGTGCTGAACTTGCCATGCCACTCCTTCCAGGCACACATTCCAGCCCTTCTCCCAGTGTAATAGGTGTGATTCGATATTTTGTGGGGGGTCTGGACTGGGAGTGTGGAGGTGATGTTCAGTGAATCTGCGTCTGAGGGGAAATTCATCTTTCTACCAATTCCTGCTCATATTTCTAACTCAGTTGAACCTCCTAATTTATTGTCACCTCCACCTTTTGTAACAGCTCCCTAATAGGGCATGAAACACCAGTGAAATGAACACCAGATTTTGTAGAGCCCAGAGCAAATATGTCCTTCTGCTTTGTCATTGCCATTTATTTTTTGAACTTTCTTTCCCTCCCCTTAAGTCCTTGATTCAATCCATGACAGTTTCTGTGCAGCTCAGGCGGCTACTCATTTTTCACACCAGATTTTGTGACACACCATATCAAAAACCTTACTGAAAGCTCAGAACCGCTTAATCGATTTCATTCCCATCATCCATTAATTTAGTAATTCTATAAAAAAATAATCTAGCCTGGGTGGTACAATTTGTTCTTTGTGAACGTGTACAGATTTTTTTTCCTTGGGGTTTTCTATCTCCCAGAGAGGTATGGAGTTCTTTTCCACTTAGCATTTCCTTACTGAACAACAGTCTGATATTAGGACTCGCCAGAAGACACACTCTGACAGCCATGGTAGGTAAGAAGAAAATGCAGAATCCTTCCAGTCATCCCACTGCAGTATGGTGGGAATCAGTAAGTTAGCACATGGGGAATCCGGTGGTTTCAGTCCTACCATTGTAAGATTCCTTATTACTGCTTTCCCTCCCAACAGCTTTGCATCCAAGTCCTCCAAATGTTTTCACTATGTCCTGGAATGCCAGGATCTGTTTAATGATGCACTACAGAGTCTTTGCTTTTAACCCCATAGGGTAGCACTTAATATTCTCAAACAGAAAAAGGATTTTTGTATCTTGCTCAAATTATTAGCAGACAGTAGGTTTTGAGAGAAACATTTTTAAGAGGAATTATTTCTTGTTTCCTTCCACTGAGAAATTGAGTGTATTAGGACAGGATAAACTTGCAAACAAATGAGATATTCTGATGCATCTTGGTCAATCAACTTCTTCAGGTTTATCTTCCAGGTGAGAAAAGCACTTAGAAGCCTGATAGGGCAACTAAACAATCAACTGCTCAAAGGCTGTCATTTTCAGTTCATCAGTCAAGAACTTTTTCTGATTCCAGGTTTTTGCATTTCTCAGCCAGGGCATTAAGCAGGTGGGATATTTCACTTTCAAGCTTTAACTGGTGTTCACCTGTTGTGATTTCAGGTACTGTCCCTCATTGCTGACCTCTGAGCAACTTAAACTGCAGTGGCTGTTTGCTGAGAATGGACAAAGTTTTCTTTCCTTCTGGGAGCCCGTGGAGAAGACAAGATGGAATTAATAGTTTTAAAGCCCAGTTTAAAGGGACTTGAGAGTTTTAGTGGCCTTATTTCCCTTTCCCATTATTTTTTCACTGAATGTTCTGATAGCCTAATTGCCATATGGTTTGCATTAGCTATATTTTTGCTTTATACAAGCTGTATTAAGCCTCTGCTAATGTGGACAATCAATATCTGATTGCAGGATGTTGTGGGGAACAGAAAAGTTTGAAAACAAATGGTCTGTAGCACATACCTCCTTTCCCCCTTTCCATTCAGTTTTTTCTGGTCCTAGTCAAGATTTTTTTCCAAAATGTTTGGAAGCAGTCAGCTCCAAGAGTACCTCAGGCACAGCAGACAGGCACTAGCAGAGATTGAGGACCGGGGAGAAAGGAGACCTGAGAGAGGAAGGGAAGGGGAGAAGCAAATAAGTCTTTATCAACTCTTATAACAACTGAAAGCAGCAGGGCAAAAGGGTAGAGACTTCACTTTAAAAGCTCTGTTAACTTTGTTTTTTCCAAAGGAAATTTGCCTCCACATCTTATTATTACAAGATCAGAGATGATTCACGTGTACTGCAGAGGCTGTGGTCACAAAGCACACTCACAATGAAAAACCATTTTTATTTCTATCTGCTGTCTTTTTGTCATACAGAGACACTATCAACACCTGCACGCAGACCATGGACCTCAGCCCAGCAGGACTCCCAGAGAAGTTAACAAATCTCATTTAACCTCCTCAGTCTCTGCTAGGAAGCTGTGATTTGCAGCGTAAATAACAAAATGGCCTATACACACTATTTCTGAAATCTGGGGACAGCGAGACCAGAGAACCGTCTGATGCCTGGCCTGATATTTGCTATGACTTCCTATAAAAGATACTCATTGGAGAAGAGATTGAGGGCCCTCTTCCTGGGAGCAAGCCATCACACAAAACACACTCACTTCTTCCTGCTAGCCAGATTCTCAAAGCTTGCTTTCTGAAGCTCCTGAACAGCACCACTCTGCTTAATTGCACAGCTCATCACACACCATGACAGGAGGGATTATCTGTCATTTTCCCCTGCTTCCTGCATACCTCTCCAATTAGGTTAAAGCATGCCTGAAGGGTCACAGAAGCATCCATCTGAGCCTTGGGAGGGTCCCCACCAGGACAAAGAACATTTTCAGGCTAGGCTGAACTTCATTATTTCTTCTGGCCCCTCTTTCCCAGGTTGTGGCCTGCACTGGGCTTTTTGCCCAAAGACACTTTTTCTCAGGAAGGTGCAGACAGCAATGCCTGGATTTTCCCTTTTTATGTCAGTGTGACTCAGGGCTTGAAATGATTAGAGATGATTAGTCTGACCACTAAGACATTTACCGCAAGCTTGCTAACTGGATCCCATCTGATTTTTGTCAAGAAAAACAAAGCAAACCACCATTTCAATGACTTAGAATGAGGTGCTGATTTATATTTGTTTCAGTAGAAAATTTAAGCCTTTATGAAGAGGATAAAGTTCCACTGAGACTGAGTGACAGATCCTAACTTAAGAAGCTTTAGCATTTTATTCATTTATAAGAGTGTATTTGTATTCACTGTAATGCGTGACAATTCCAAATAACCATCTTTTTTTAAAATGTGCTTCCATTGAAATATGTTAACAGAAGCCTGTGTTCAGAAATCCAGTATTTCCAACATATTTTATGCAAATAGCTATCCCTCAAGGTTAATGTCTGTTCTCTGAAGGTGGGGAGAGAGTTCTTACAGTCTTGCTAGAATGAGGTACTGAATCTGCAACCAGGAGAAAAAAAGAGGTTAAGTCCTGATTTCACCTTGCTCCAGCTGCGACAATGCATTGACCTCAGTGCTGACAGCCCAACTCAGGTTTAACCAGATCTGCTGGCTTTAGTGAGTGTTTCCATCACAGCTGTACTAACATTACCCAGCCACGTGCTCCTGCACTGCTCTGTGTTTCCTCCTGCTTTTCTGGTAGGTGTGCTGTGGTTTATGACTGGGTAAATACAAGGGGCAAGTACGAAAGGTTAAAATCTTTCATCTAGCTCTTCAGAGGCAAAGAGCTAGTGTACTAACTAGCATCTCCATGGAGCAGAGGCTTCTTGAGAAAAATGAAGAGGAAACAGGAGGAAACCAACATTTTGAAAAATTACCCACAACTTCAAAAGAGCATTAATCGCCCTACAGATAAATGTACTGAGGTTAAAGAACACTGGGGATATTTATAGATACAGTGGTAGGACTTTTCAAAGGTAAAAATAAGAGTAGTTGTCTAAATTCCTGACATTCATATTTATTGCTATTTTTGTTTTTATTATTATTTGTGTTTCAAAATTTCCTCTGCATTACCTAAAGGGGTTTATGACAGACACTACAGGAAAGCTTAAAATAGGTATTTTGACTATAAGGATGTAAAAAAAAAAAAAAATAGAGTCTGGTTGCAGAAAAACAGCTGCATCATCTTTTCCTGTGTCTTTTTGTGTGTGTGTGTGTGTTAGATGCTGAGTTAGATCCCCAAACTAAATGTCTCCAAAACTTGACTGGAGGATGACATTTCTGTTTTGTGGCAGCTCTTCAGGTTGTGACATTTATTGTTGCTGCTGTGCTTCTTTTCTCTGTAGAGGGACAAAACCAGCCTGCTTCCGTTGTTAGAACAAAACAGGAGCACCGGGTTCCAGTCTCCGCCGCCTGCGCCTGCGGCCCCCGGCCATGGCAAGGCTGCCGTGGGACACGGGGCTCTGCTCTCTCACTTCCCAAGCCTTCAGAAAAATCCTTGCTGACACAGATACCTTCCTGTAGAAAAAATCCGGCTGGTGAAGCAGCCTGTTTCCCGTATGATAAATGAACAGCACGTACTAACCAGCTCTAATGGGCAGGATACGGGTGAGTGGGTTGAAATTGGTATAAGAATAGGAACAAATGGAATCGACTGAGAGATAGCAAAAATGCCCATTTGCAGTGCATTTCTTGTCACAAGAATAGAGATGGATTTCTCTAAGCACTATGATATCCCCTCTTGCCCCAGTGGTAGCATTTTTGAAGAGGGTGCTGCCACTGCAGTTTCTGATTCAATGGGATCAGAATGAAAATGACACCAGTCTTATTTAAAATTCGCATCCCAAATATTTTTCCTTTGCATATTTACACTGTTGATTGGCATTAGCATGCAGTCTGGTACCAGATGAAAGCACAGACTAAGTTCATCAAAGATAAGAAGTAATTCTGAGTAATGACTAAATGGCATTCCTAGATATCTACTCTTAAAAAAGAAAATGAATAGTTCCGGTTGTAATTACCAACCCAGTTTCCATACACTATGCTAGCATTTATGAATATCGAACTAGGCTCTAATTGACTATGTTAGCTATGTGTCAGTTTACTTTTCTAATGCAAAAAAAATTTAGTTGTTATCACTAGAACTGTTTGTTAAAGTTGAAAGCAGATAAATCATTAATAGGGATGTCATTTATTCATTATGGTTAAAATATATATCTCCACCTGTCACTTGGATGAATCTAGTTTCTTTTCTCATCTCAGCTTATTGACATTACAGAAGAAAAGAGTTTCTTTACTGCATTCCTGCTGGAGCTTAAAGCCTTTACAATTGTTTATTGATGAACTGGTATTTTGAAAATCAAGACTGCTGAGGCTTAAGATTGTAGTGACAATTACATGGTGTTTTGTTGCAAAGCTAACAATTTGCATGGGATTGATGATAGCTTGACATTAAGCAAATAAGGTATTATTATTGTAATTTAGTTCAGAATTTAGTAGAAAACACTGCCTTGGTCCAATGCACAGATATCTACGACCATGCCATGGTATCTCCTGTATGCAAAAATTTAACCACTTCAGTACCTTCCACCTTGGCATTTCCAACTGCACAATGCAAATGCAGATCTGCCAAGCCCTGTCCACACTAAGGCATGGGAATAACTCCTTCCAGGGGACTAGTTCTGCTGCAGATTACTTATCTGTATTAGGAGTTAATGACCCTGGAAGACCTGCTATGAGTGTCTGTGGTAGCATACAAGCCTGAAATATATTGTTGCTAGATGAATAGATTTTTCATCTTTTTTTTTTTTTACATGCTTATTGCTGCCTGTGCTAATAGCTACATCCTCACTAGAAAACAAATAAATACATTCATTGTACTGAACACACCTTGATAGACCACTTCCTTTAAAAGAGCATCTGAAAAGCTTGGCACAACAACAGAGAACCAGGCAAGATGTTCTTCCTGCCATACTCAGTACCCAGTGCAAGGAATGACCTTAGGACATTCAGACACTTCATATGCCTATCCTTAAATTTACCAGTAAGAAAACAATTGTATTCAACATAAAAAATACTGTGTGGCAAGCAGGCTAAAGCCTGGGAATTTTGAACCTCAGCTATTACACTGGCAGCTTTTCACCCATGAGGAGTTTATGGCGTACAGTGAAAAACATTTGTTCTTTCTTGGGAGATTAACTTCAGGATGTGGTGCTACAACCTCAGGGGTAATACTTATCTCTTCTATCTGGATGAGTGCAAGAAGAAACCAGGAAGGCACTGCCCAGTCCAGTGCTACTCACTCGGGGGCAGCTTGATGCTGATCTGCATCTTCTTGGAATGTGTGCTTTGATGGTTCAACAGTGTGTTGGCAGCCCAACCTTCAGTGTTTGAAATTCTTGCTGAAATTCAACTCTTCTGATGTCAGTGAGGACACATAGGCACCCTGGATTCCAATGCAGGTCCAGCTGCACAAACACTTGGAAGTTAAATTGTCCATTCAGTGTATCTCTTGACCAACATCTTTATCAACATGAGCTTTGAATTACATCTTTCAGTTGAAACTGGGCACATGCTGGTGGCACACTCAGCTTTAATAATGAGAAAATTGAAGTCTCTGGTGTCCTGTCAGCTGTCCAGGAACATGAGCTCCCCACATGGAGAGGGAAAAAACTCTGCCTCTTCTAATGCCAGTTAGTGGTGTGACATCTCAGAGACTGCCAGATCTAAGAAATATTGTGCACTTTGATAAACCTCATGCACCTACATAACCTATTATTGCACTGGGGGCATGTGTGGATTAATGATACAGATCTCACAAGATGAAATGGGGAGGTTGATGCTTTAATACACCAAGAAGATTATTCACTGCTAAGTCAATAGATTTTTTTATAATTAAGTATTTTTGCAAACAGGTATCTTCCCATCCCCACACTGTCTCTGAAAGCAATGACAGCATATCCATAATTTTCCTTCCTGTTGTTCCCTATTGTGACTGTACTTGTTGAGTGCATGTTGATGTGATTTCTGTGTCCTGCATGAGCCACTGTTCTGTATTTTATCACTTAAGGCTTTCAAGTATTATTACTTGAGTCACAGAATGTAAATTTCACAAGACAGCAATGAACACCACAGATGAAATTAATTTTATTTTTATTTGTATTCAATTTACTCAGATTGCTAACTATTAAGAATGTATACTGTTATACATTATTTCCAAAGCATTGTTATTGTTTTCGTTATTAATGTTCTATAGTTTAATCCTAAAAAAATTTTTTTAAAAATTAAAAATATGTTTTTCCTTCATTTAAATTCGCAACGATTTGTGAATTTTAACCAAGAATAAGATCAAGAGATTTCTTCTGTGTGGTATCTTTTCCCAGTTGACTCCATGGTATACTAACTGCAATGATAATGTGTCCTGTGCATCCCAAAACATCACTTGCCAAAGTGCAATGTAGTGGATTGCATTTTCCAACTGGCCAAGTCACTTTTGTCATTTTGAGTTTCAATTACAAATTGTTAAACAGAAATAAATGAAACAACATAGGCAATATATTTATTATGTTCTTTATCTTTATCCCTTATGTACTAAAAATACATTGTTCTTGTAGATGTACAGCAAAAGACAAAAAAAGTCCAGTGATGCTGCACCCTCTGGGGCAGAAGCTGCTGACAGCAGTTAGGTGTGAAAGCCACGCTAAGCCCAGAGGTGCAAGCAAATGAAAGGAGAAGCTGACAAGCTCAGCACAATCTGTCTTGCAAAGAGCTGGTGGAGAATGAAGAATCCTGTTGCTCATCTCCATGTCTGTTGAAGCATTTTCAGCAGCTACATGGCTATGACAGGTGAGTGTACAAGGGGTGAAAGCAGAGGCAGACATCCCAGGAGGAGGAATTTAGAGTCTGACATATACAGGCTTATTGGAGTTGAGTCTGGCAAGGGATGGGAAGTACAACCAGAAAGGGTTCTACAAGTTCATAAACATCATGGAAAACCTGGCCCCACTGCTGAATGCATCAATGGAACTGGTGGCATATGATATGGAAAGGCTGAGGTACTCAGTGCCTTTTTTTGCCTAAGACTCTGCAAGGAAAACCATCCTTCAGGAATGCCAGGCACTTAAGACAAGAGGAAAGGTCTGGGGCCAGGAAGACTTACCCTAGAGGAAGAGGAGCAATTTAGGGAGCACTAGAACCAAGGGGATGTACATAACTGCAGGGGCCTGACAGGATGTGCTCATGATCAGGGACCTGGCTAAAATTGCAAGGACATTCTTGATTGCCTTTGAACAGTCATGGCAACTGGGAGAGACTACTGAAGACTGAAAGAGAGAAAATATCACTCCTATCTTCAAGAAGCCTGGAATAACCATCCAGAGAAATAAAGGCCAGTCTCCTCTTAGTCTCTATGAAGGTGTAGGAGAAAATCTTCCTGGAAAGCATTTCAGAATATATGAAAGACAAGAAGGTTATGGGAAGTAGTCAGCAAGAATTTACAAAGGGAAGAATATGTTTGACCAACCTGATAAAGGCATAGCCTTCTACAATAGAACTGGACAAAGGGAGAGCAGTGAACACTGTTTACCCTAACAAAGACTTCAAGATCAAATCCTGAATTATCATCATGGACAAGCTGATAAAATACAGGTCAGAAAAGTGGGTAGTGATGTGGGTTGGAAGGTAGCTGAATGACCAGGTCCAGAGCTTTTTGATTGGTGGTGCTAAATCCAGCCAGGGGCAAAATCCCTAGTGGCACAAGTCATGGGGCTCAATACTGGTGCCAATACTGTTCAACATCTTCATTAATGACCTCAGTGATAGGGCAGAATGCACCCTCTGCAAGTTCCCAGATGTGAAAGAGAGGAGTGGTTGATACACCAGATGGTTGTGCCACTGTTGAGGGACTTTGACAGGAGAACAGGGCAGAGAGGAATCTCATGAAGTTCAGCAAGGGAAAGTACAGAGTCCCATGTACCGAAAGGAATAATGCCAGGCAGCAGCACACACTGGGGACAAGAAGCTGGAAAGCAGTTTGCCGAGGAAGACCTTGGATTCCTGGTGGAAACAAACTGTCCCTGAGCCAGCAATGCACCCCTGTGGCAGTAAAGAGGCCAACAGTGTCCTGGGCTGCATTAGGAGGAGTTGCCAGCAGGTAAGTGATTCCTCTTGTGTATTCAGCACTGGTGGGACCACACCTAGCGTGCTGAGTTCACTTCTGGGCTCCTCAGTACAAGACAGATTTTGACTTTCTGGAGCAAGTCCAGCTAAGGGCCACTGAGATGAAGAAGGGATGGCAGCAGCTCTCCTACGAGGAAAGGCTGAGAGAGATGGGATTGCTCAGCCTGGGGAAGTCTCGGGATAACTTAGGAATTTATATAAACATCTTATGGGAATGAGTGAAAAAGACAGGGCCTGGTTCCTGTCAGTGGTGCCCAGTGACTAGCGAAGAGTTAAAGGGCACATAAAACCACATGAAATTCCATCTGAACATGATAAATCACATTTCTGCCATAAAAGTGGCCTAACACTGCATCAGGTTTCCCTGAAGGGTTGTGGATACTCCATCTGTAGAGAAATTCAAAGTCTGACTAGACATGTGTGAGCAATGGGGTTGGACCAGGTCACAGAATCAGAGAAGTCTCTTCTTTCAATGAAGAGACTGATCAAGATAAGGGAAGGAATCAGCCATGACTTCCAGTTTAATCCAGCCATTTCAGTGTCTAATACATCATCTCACTTGGTGTCAGTCAAAAGACACAGTTTATGCCATGATTTCACAAGTGCAATCAAACAATAGTCACATTGTAACAAATTAGGAGAAGTCTGTGAACTTAGCTCACTCTGTGAAAGAAAAGTTACCTGAAGGACAACAACCAAAGAGCCCAGCTCAGCAACAAGAAACATGGACAGGGTTAGGATGGAGGAATTGCAAGGCAGAACTTGCATCACAGTAATTTTGCTGGACTGCTCCACAGGGAGCTGTAAAGAGAGGTAGGGAGTCTCAGACAGTAGACATTCCAGGGCCTCTAAGTTCATAAATATCTCCCCTGAACCAAAGTCCCCATTCAGAACTCAACTAAACTTTAGGAAACTCTTAAATCCCATTTTATGTGGCTTAGGACCATTTCTTATTAGAGCTAGGAAGACTAGATATAAATCTCTGTCCAAAACAGTAATCCTCTTATATTTCATTACTAGCACCACAAGCCTCTGTGAAGTGGTCTCTATCAGAACCATAATAACACTGGGCTGTGGCTAAGCTCTCTATCCCAAGTTCAGTCACAGCAAACCCACTAACACATTAAATCTGCGCCTGCCTTTGATTTATTAGTACTCCCTAAGCCTTTCCACAGTCAGGTATGGGTCTGAGGCAGCAGCTAGCAGCTGAGATGCCAGGTAAAAGATATTCCAGCATCACATTTCTGCTGTGCCTGACTATGGGAGCACTTAATTTCAGGACATGTTATCTTAACAAGCTGCTGAAGATAGTTCAAACTAATCTGTTATTTTGCCCCCCATGAATTGGATAATGTGTAACTCCTGGCTGCGAGCCGGTAACTGACTACAGGGGCTCTTCTGCTCCATCTATGGGAAAATTCAAACAGGTGAATTCAAGCTGATTTTTTGTCCTAACACAATTCCTAAGTGCTCACATGGGCAATTACTGAATTGTAGCTGTTGGCCATGACTAACAGATGAGGAGCAGCTAACAACAGCTTCCAGCTTTCTCCTCTTTGTTCCATGTGTTCTGATCTGCTCAGCAGGATGCTAACCCTGTTTCTTCCACTGGGTTGTGAAAGTTGCTTAAGCTCCAAAGAGAGTTTGACAGGACTAAACTAGTCAGGTTAGACTAGTGTCTTTTTCTTTTGCTTGCCTGGGCCATGAAACGTCCTGTGCTGGGACTGTCTACACCTACTAAATGACTCTACAAAAACAGGTGCTGCCTTTAAATAATCTGAAGTTTGTTTTAGCCTTTGCTACAGGCAGGAAAACTCAGCTTTTTGATGGCAACTTATGAGATGAAGGACAAGAATACAAAAGTTTGGTGCTTCATCTTCAGAAAAGCCAGTTCATACTTCCTGGGAGATGGCCTTTCCCAGTAGTTGCTTCTGTCTGTACCTGCCTAAGACTATTATTGCACACAAGCTGTTCTTAATACACATTTATTTGCTCTTCATTCTCCACATGCATATTTTCTCCCCTCACTTCTGCATACATACAAATTTTTATTTCCAGCAAGCAAGCTGGTCAAATAAAATCTCTGTATATTTTTTTTTTTTTTTTTTTTTTTTTTTTTTTTAATAAATGGAAGTTTGGAACATGCTTATCTCCCTTTCCATAGAATAGGAGAGTACAAGATAGTACTCTGCAAATTAAGAAGGAACGCTTCACTTTTTTCACACAAAATTTGGTATAAATTATTTTGAAATTATTCTTTAGCTAAAAATTCCATTGAGTTCTTCTGCTGTTGCTCTCAGCAGCCATGTAACAAATAGACTGTTGACTTGTCACGGGTAGCCATGCCTATTTGCTGTTGAACTTTTAAAGGAGTGCTATTATAGTCTACTTGCTTCCTGTAAGCAAATAACAACCTGCAGGGGAAAAAAAAAAAAAAAAAA